>JADMNF010000199.1:0-61816 GCA_016097085.2 Sporothrix curviconia
TGGGGGGGTTTCAGAGCGCGCGTCCCGCAGTAGTGTAGGAGAACCATTTTGTCCGGCGTCTGTGGTAGCAGAACCACCATGGCCAGCAGTGGTGTCGGAGCCGGAGCCGCCGTTGCCACCACTGGTGACACTTTCGCTGCCGCCGTTAACGCTTCCATTACCGCTGCCGCTACACTTTCATTACTGCTACCGCTACCGCTACCATTACCGTTGTCACTGTCACCGCTGCCGCCGCTGCTGCCGCCATGACCAGTCCCTGGCCAAGGACCAGTCTCCGACGGACGGCTGCTGCCCTTGTTGGCCGGTGCCTCCTGGGATCGGAACGGTCACGCCGCCGCCCGGAAGTAATCTGACGCGTCTCGACACCGCTGAGAGGGCAGATGTGTGGTGCTGATGGCCACAATCTCAGTGGTGACAGTGGTCTGCATCGACGCAGCCGGGCAGTTGTGGACCGAGGGAGGGCAGGAAGTGATGGTCTCAATGTTGGTGGAGTAGATGTAGACGTGATAAGGGGAACAGAGACGACAGAATGGGAGAAGACGGACGTGGACGTCGCGGAGTGGGGTGCGAGTGTGGTTGCCGTGGCCTGGGAACGAAGAAGGAGGGACGATGTAGAAACGGAGGCAAGCAGAGGAGGCAGAGGAGGCAGAGGAGGCGAAGTGGAGGACACAACGGCAGATGACGAAGAGGGAGAGTAGTGGCCCGAGGTGGAAAGAGAAGCAGAAGCAGAGGCAGAGGCAGAGGCCTGAAGCTGAGACCGAGGCAGTGCCTGATGCAGAAGCAGAAGCAGAAGTAGACGCAGGGACAGAAAGCAGAACTCTGGCTCTGGCTCACCTGGCTGCTGGACGATGCACTGGCAGAAGCTGACGGCACAGATGAAGGCGCAGCCGACGATCCAGAAGCAGCGAATTAGCCGACGGCCCAGAAGCAGCAGGCACTGAAGACACTGAGGAGGTCGAAGACGCCGACGACGCGGAAGATGCGTGGGAGGATACTTCAGACGCTGAAGACACAGTAGACGATTGGCTGACAGAGGCGGACGATCCGACAAGAGACAGACGAACACAGCCGACGACGTAGGCTCCGACGAAGGAACCGACGAAGCGGTCGACGAGACAAGCGTGGACGTGGACGTGGCCGACGCCGACACCGAAGACGCCGACGACACCGGACACGACGTGTCGTTCGTCGACGGCAATGTCGATGGCGGTGCACCGTCGAGGATCTCGACGCCGTGGCGGATCAGCCCGTCGGTCTGATCGCACACGTAGAAGAGCGTCTTTCCTCGCCGGACACGCAGCTGAGGTAGCCGTCCGACGAGACCGTGCAGGGCAGGAGGGACCAGGGCGAGGAGATACTGCTCAGGCTGTAGAGGTAGACGAGCGAATTGGTGTTTGTGTGCACGCTGGCGTAGATGCCGGCGGAGTGCTCTGGCCGTCGGAGCTGGCCAGCTCCAGGTAGGATCCATTGACCCACAGCCAGGAGAGGTCGTCCTTGTTGCCGGCGAGGTCGATGGCTAAAAAGTCAGAGTAGCGGTAGAGGGCGTGGCCGGTGGTCTCGCTGCCGACGTAGGCCGTGAGGTAGACGGGCTGGGCGGAGGCGTCAGCAGAGGTGCTGGCCTGGCGGCTGCCGATGCTGCCAGGACGGCCATGTGCCGTGGTGGCAGAGGAGGCCAGGATGGCAAGCAGAGAGGAGAGATCTGAAAGCCATTGTGGAAGCAGGGTCGACAGATGAGACAAAAAAAAGTCTGATGAAACGAGAGGACGACCTAGACGGGCCAGACAAGGACACAAAAACGAATGACAAAGCCTGGAATTCGAAAAAGCGTCCAGAGAGAAAACGTTGCAGCGATGCGCAGGAGACTGGAGTTTATAGGATGGCAACGCGCCAGATGACGGAGACGATGCACACATACTGCAGGGATCGGCAGATAAGGCAGAAGATCGTTCCTACGGATCGCAAAGCTGTGGGAGAGAGTGTGAGGGACAGGTATTATTACGAGGGCTAGAATTATGAATACTGGTTTTTTTAGCCAAGAAGTCTGCCTTCTTGGTCTCGTCTTCTCTTCCGATCTATTCCTTGGGTTGCTGACAAGGCCGAACATCGGTGATGATGGAATACGAGCCTGAGATGAAATATTAGGATGCCAAGGGTCTAGAGTAAGTCTAGAGAATGATACGAGAGGGTGGAAAAGAGGACGAGGTAGAGAAGATAAGATGAGAAAGAAGAGGGAAGAGCGAAGAGATGACAAGAGGATGATAAAATAGCTCAAATCACGATGCATCACGAACTATAGATTAACTGGTTTCATCTGATAAGATTATTTCGGCTGTCACCGTGGTATATGGATGGGGGTAGTGAGAAGGAGTATGGATAGAGTTGAAGAAATAGAAAAAGAAGAGCAAAAAGTAAAATAAAATAAAAAAGAAGAAAGACAAAGGAAAAAAAGAAAAGAAAGCGTCGCTTAAACCATCCATCCGAGCCGTTACAAGTTAAAAGATGAAGTTCTTGGAACTAAAATCTTGGCGAATTTCCCAGGCACCGCTCAATACGAGCCCTTTCACCTCTCCCGCGCGACCCGAGCGAACGACAGGTCACGTCATGTCGTGAGTGACCTCTGTGCAAGTGCTGAGACGCCAGGAACTGCGCCTCACGGGAAGGAACCATAACCGGAAAGGCCCGGCGGAGCACAGACCACCGAAGGGGTTGTTTTTAAATTGTTCTTGGCAGGTGCAACGCGAAGAAAAAAGAAGGTCAAAAAAATACGAGAACAGGAAGGAGCGGCGGAAAAGACAGGATCTTATCAGATTGATAATTGTGTGGCATGACAGGTAGCATACCCTGTAACACTTGTACAATTATATGGACGCCCTTGTCCATTGTAAGTACTCCACGTGAATTAATGGAGTGAATATTGAGTGAGGATCTCGTGGGTCTGCTTCTAGAAGGGACATATAAAAGTATGTACATACGTCGTATACGTTTTTCTTTTTTTGCCATTCTCTGAGACTTGAAAAGTTTCCTTTTCCTACAAGACAATCTTGTTTTTGTCTGCAGAGATCTCGTCATCGCAGTCACCGCGTCTCCCAGACAAGTCCCTCGTATAACATTCGGTTTATTCTCACCGGACTCTTGGCTCGGCAAGGACTAACCAAAAGCTGCATCTTAATTTCGACAAAACTTGATTCACGCTCTGCTAGATTCTAACGAGATGTTTGTCTAGAAAGGGAAACAAAGAAAGAAAGACGAAGAAAAAAGAAAAGACAGAAAGAAAAAGGTACATCGTATGCGCTAAGCTGGTTATACAACTCTGTGCCTGGCTGTGGCTTGATGCCAAGGCGCCAAGATGTGAGCTTTATAGTTTATTGAAGAGTCTAATATGAGAAATATAAGAACTAGTAAGAATAATAAAAAGATGCAGATACGAAATGTGAAATACAGGGGAAGAAGTATAAAATTATAGAATTGCAAAATAGGCGATGTCGGCTTGAGCGTATTTTGAAAAAAAAGAAAAAAGAAAAAAGAAAAAAGGAAAAAGGGCTAGACAAGATAACGGACGAAACCAAGGCAGGATAAGAAAAAGATCACGAAGCGGTAGAAAAAGGCGTAACAGTCCCGTATATGCAATGCTGATCCGTAAAGTTGAACAGCAGCAGTTCATAAGGAGATGCAGTCCTGGCTCTTGTAAAGGTAGTGAGTGGTATCAGCTGTGTCGTCAGTCCTTCGTTTTCCTTTTTTTTTCTCCCTCTTTACCTTCATTTTATTCCCTCATTTCTCTTTTTCCTTCTCTCTTCTGAACAACTGCTTTGGCCATGGTCCGTCTTTCTCTTGCTGCCCTCGCGGGACTCTCCGTCCTCGCGTCGGCCCAGGACAGTCCCTGGACCACTGAGCAGCTCCTCGCCTCCAGACGGCCCCTGTCGTCGACCACCTCGGGCACGACCGCCATCCCGGGCCGCTACATCATCGAGCTCAGCCCGGACTCGGCCGTGTCGGCGTCCAAGTCCAAGCGCGACCTGGCGGCCCGCGCGGCGTCCATCTCCAGCCAGATCCAGGCCGGTCTCGGGCTCTCCTCGCGCGTCCGCCACGACTATGCGTCCGTGTCTGGCCGCTTCGACGGCGTTTCCATTGACGTCGGGGATGTCGACGACGCTTCTGCCACGGCAGACACGGCAGGCATCGCGAGCACCAGCTCCACCGCCTCGAGCGGCGGCGGTGCTCAACACTACGACACCCTCGAGGACCTGCGCCGCCTGGACGGCGTGGCCAACGTGTGGCCCGTCGAGCGGATCCTGCTGAACGCCACCGCGTTTGAGATCAAGGCCGCCGGCTCCGCTGACAGCAACTCCTCGTGGAACCCGCACGCCGTCACGGGCGTCGACCGGTGCACGCCAGCGGCAACACGGGCGCGGGCCAGACGGTGTGCGTCGTCGACACAGGCGTGCAGGTGGACCACCCTGCGCTGACGGGCCGGGTTATGGGCCGCAGCCTGGTGACGTCGGCAGACGCGGTGGGCGGGTCGACGGGTGACGCGAACGCGGCCTCGGTGACGGACTGCACGGGCCACGGAACCTTTGTGTCGTCGATGATCACGGGTTCCACGGCGGACTTTGTGGGCTCGGCGCCCGGCGCAGGCGTGTACATGTACAAGGTGTTTGCGTCGTGCGACGGTAGCACGACGAGCGACCTGATCCTCATGGGCATCCTGGCGGCGGACGCCGACGGCTGGTGCGCGGCCATCTCGGTGTCGGCCGGCAGCGACCAGGGGTACGCCGGGTCGCCGGTGTCGCGGGTGGCGGGGTCGGTGGCGGCGGACCGCCTGGTGGTGGTGGCTGCGGGCAACGAGGGCTCGGAGGGCATATTCTACGCGAGCACGCCGGCGTCCGGCGAAGAGGTGATCTCGGTAGGGTCGGCGCAGGCGGGCCAGACGCTGGGGTGGCCGGCGACACTGCGGTCCAGCAGCGGCGAGACGTTCGCGGTGACGTATGTGACGCCGTCGGGAGCGCGGCTGGACGAGGCCGTCGAGGGGGCGCCGGTCAGCTTCGACACGGGCGACACGTGCAACCCGAGCTCGCCGGACATCCCCAGCACCGGCAGCAAGGTCAACAACACGGCGGCGGCTCTCGTCATCCGCCGCGGCATCTGCAGCGACGGCAAGGGCTACGACGCTGCCACGGCCGCAGGCTTCGGCTACTACCTGCTCTACGACTCGTACGGCCAGGGCGTCACCTACCTGGACGATGTGGTCGAGTCCATGACCGTGTACGGCATCGCCAAGCTGTTTGCCGTCGTCACCTCCGACGTCGGCCCCTGGACCTCTGCCCAGATCAGCGCCGGCCACAACGTCACCCTGGACATCCCGGGTCCCGACGACCCCGATGCCGGCGCCTCCGCCTTTGCCTCGCAGATCCCTGGCGCCGGCCAGATGTCTACCTATTCGTCCTGGGGTCCCACCTTCGAGAATGGCTTCTACCCCTGCATCACCGCGCCCGGTGGCAACGTCTTACGGCGCCATTCCGTGAGCAGCTACGCCATCTCCAGCGGCACGTCTTCTCCACGCCGTACATTGCCGGCGTGGCCGCGCTCTACTTTGCCGCGCGCAACGGATCCGGCGGCAGCCCCGCCGACTTCAAGCTCGCCTGTACAGCACCGCCAGCCTGCTGGCCGCCTACGCCGGCGACGGCCTCGACGGGCCCACGGCCGGCGGCAGCATCATCGCCTCCGTCGCGCCGCTCTCCCAGCAGGGCGCCGGCCTGGTCGACGCCGCCGCCCTCGTCGCCTACGGTACCACCGTATCGCCGGCGCTCATCGCGCTCAACGACACGGCCAATCGCGCCGCCGCACACACAGTGACGCTGGCCAACGGCGGCACTGTCGCCGTCACGTTACAACGTGTCGCATGTCGCCGCGCCCAGCGTCCAGTCCCAGACGAGTACATGTACCCATGGAGTTACTACCCGCCGCTGCAGACGAACGCCGACGCCGCGGGCTCCCTGGTCGACGCGCCCGAGGCCGTGACGCTGGCGCCCGGCGAGTCGAAGCAGGTGACGCTGACCTTTGCGCCGCCGGCGTCGCCGTCCGGTGGCACCGTGTGGTCGGGCCGCGTGGTGTTTGCCGGAGACAACGGCGAGACGGTGTCGGTGTCGTACGTGGGCGTCGAGACGATCACGCGCGACTGGACCGCCTTCCCCGCGGCGCCGCCGTTTCCGCTACGACAGCAGCGACGGCTACCTGTACCCTGTAAACTACGGCAACCAGCCGTACCGGCCCGCCGGAGAGCGACGCGCCGGAGCTGTACTTTGTGCTCCGCTACGGCACCTACGAGTACTCGTTCGACCTCGTCGGCGACAACTGGACCACCGACCAGTTCCGCTACCCGCTGCCCGAGCCGGCCGTCGGCATCGATGCCTGGTACGGCGCCGTGCAGTCGGAGCCAGACATCACTGGCACGCCCAGTGTCCTTTCCTGCGGCGTTCCCCGTGCGCTTCAGCGGGCTCGCCTTCATGCGCTTCATGGCCTTTGCCAACGGCACCGCCGTCCCCTCCGGCCAGTACCGTCTGCTCAGCCGCTCCCGCCGCATGTTTGGCGACGTGAACAGCCCCGACGGCTGGCAGCTGTACACGTCGGACCCCTTCTGGGTTCAGCTCGGCGACGACCCCATCCCGGGGTTATGACAGCAGCCAGCAGCACCAGCGTCGTCCCAGCCATGCCTCTTCGACTGCTCCGGTGTCTGTGTCGTCAACCCTTCCGCCGTCTTCAGTCACCCTCTCCTCCGAGTGGCCTCCCATCACGTCGACGTCGGCGTCCGGGTCAGCCTCAGCGTCAGCCTCTGTGCCAGTGTCAGCATCTGCCTCCACTTCTGCTTCCGCTTCCGCTTCGACTTCCCCCACCGGCACCCTCCCCACAACCACGTTCTACGCCCATCTCTACCCCGACTGCCGCTCCCGGCGTCTTCTTCACCAACATCGACCTCAGCCTCCGCAGCAACACGCTCGTGTCCACCATCAGCGACCCCGGCGTCTGGCTGGCTCTCCACGTCCGCCTGTCCATCCCCGAGCCCCTGCCCGAGAACGTCAACGCTGTCGCCTCCTTCGCCCTGCCCCTCGAGCTCACCGGCCTCGACGTCGATACTTTCATGCCCGACACCGGCGGCACGAACGTGGCCGCGTCGTCCTTTGACGCCGCCACCGGCGTGTACACGCTGACGTTCGAGTCGTGGGTCACGTGGCACGTCAACACGACCGGCGACTTTTACGTCACGTGCAAGCTGTCCGAGGCCGCGCAGGCGGAAATCAAGGCCGGCACCGTGTATGTCTTTGAGGTCGGCGCCCAGAGCGAAGACGATGCCGACGACACGTTCTCGCCCTCCCTCACCTATGCCCATCCCGATCGCTCCGCCATCTACGAGCACATCTACACCGAGACCGTGCCCAACTTCCCCCAGAACGACACCGTGTACATGTTCGCCGTCGAGGTGCCGGCGTCGCTGGCCCAGGAGCCCTGGACGTCGGCGACGCTGTCGTCCGTGCAGACCGAAGACAACGGCTACCTGTGCAGCGAGGCCGCAATCGCTGTGGGGACCGCCGCTTCGGACGGCAGCTTTGAGCCGGCCGCGGGGGAGACGTATCCGTACACAGACTCGTCGGCTCTGTCGAACACGACCGCGAACTCGACCTCGACCTCGACGTCCTCGCCCGCCTCCATCCAGTGCTCCGTCAAGTCGCTCAAGCTGACCTACGTCTCCGCCCTCGACGACGGTGAGATCCTGCAGCTCCTCGTGCCCGCCCTCCTCGGCATCCACGACTACAGCACGCTCACCCTCACGTACAGCCTGGTCCTCGAGCTGGCCAACGGCACCGCGACGTCCATGTCGCGCTCGCTGACGTACTACGCGCTGGGCGACACCAGCCCATACTGGGTCTTCACCGGCACCAGATACGTGGCGCGACGACGACTGCGTTGTCGTCGTCGTCGACGGCATCGATCACAGCATCCAGCACCGCGTCCAGCAGCGCCCTAGCGACCACCAGCTTTGGTGCCAATTCCGTCCATCGTGGGAGACTGGCCGTGCCGCCGGCGGGAGCGGACGCTGTAGGGGACTTGACGGGAATAAGACGGATGTTGGAAAGCTTGAATGTTGAATCTGATGTTGACTGAGATTTTGACTAATTCTTTTTCAACTTCTTGTAAGATAGTACGTTATTTTACTTTTGCATAAACAAACCCTTCAACTACACTGTTTCATCGCTGAAATATACGTAGTGTAGTCAATTTATCTATCTGGTGCAATCTACTCCGCCAATAACCGACGGAGAACGAAACCGTTATCTCCTTCAGTTCAGACAGAAAAGATAACATTTTAAAGGTACTTCGAGGACTTTATACGATGTATCTTCGTTATGGATTAAATACAAGGAAGAGTTTTGACTAATAGGAGGGTATAGATAAGATTAGCGGTATCGTCGCCGAGTGTAGATTTAAACAAACTAAGATTCTTGAGCGAAGAAGTCAATTACAAGAACTCGAATACACACTAAAAGGTCTTCCCAATTATGGAGATAAAAAATACAAATCATTCCGAGAAGGCACAATCCCTGAAGCGGCCTGCTCCGTCTGCAGAGGAGGTGAAAAAGCCGAGACGTCGACGAGTCTTCTCCTGCGAATCCTGCAAAATGAAATGCAAATGTGACTTCGATCTCGACTAACAGGCATGTCGACGGTGTCAGACATTGAGGTACATACAAGAAAACAATCACTACTGTGTGTGTTTTTCTTCTGACAGAGTCATTTAAACGCAGAATACATTGCTCGCTACTGAGTGGTGGTAGGGAAATAGCTCCCAGACAGATCACGTCCAATTGCATTCCAAATTTAGTCAAGAGGTAAACTGTTAAACTGTCGCATCGACTGCCCCTCAGACCGAGCCGACACCAGTCTAACATCGAAATGCACCTTTGCAGAAATTGAATCAACAAGATAGTGTGCTGGAAGAGCTCCGGGATATCCTCAAAAGCTTCGCTGGCCCCCTTATCTCAAGTCGGGCCATAAATGTCTGGAGGATGAACCAGTAACTGTTGACGGCCGTAATACTTCAGTTGAAGAGGATTCAGAGTCCGGACCGGAAAAAATTCCATATCCAGTAGATCCCGGTACCGGCGCTGCTCCGATTGTGGGTGTTGCGTGAGATCAGTTGGCATTGGAAAGGAAAGACGAAGGAGGGCTCTGGCGAAAAGTAGCATGATCTCATTACAGCTCGCATCAATCGACGAAAATACGGCGGATGAATTTCTTCAACTGTTGTTTAGGATAACCTAGATCAAAGCCAACCTTCTTTTGTCTAATATTCTTGTTTAGGTTCTTCCAAAATCACGGATATGCACGACTACTACTGGACCGATTGTCGAGCTCGAGCTTCGGCATAAATCAACATTCTTACATGGCGTTTGTGGTCTTATAGGCCTCTCATACCGGAAAAGCATAAGAAGCCCATTGCATCGGGAAATCTACGAGAGGATGCGGGTCAGGCCTGGATGAGATATATGGCGTCTTTCTAATGAGCGAAAATGGACGGATCCCAACAGTGTAGGTTAAACAATGCTTGACGAAGAGGCCCAAAGTCGGGATGATGTTAACTTGTACGATGAGACTGAATACATCGACAGCTGGCTTCTAACCGGATATGCTGTCAAACAAGCGATACTGGGCATTGATTTTTCTGCTATTATAAGCAATATTCGGAATGGCGAGTCTACGAAACAAGAGCAGAATGCGATCCGGTTATGGCCAACAATATGCTGTCAACACCTCCAGTAAGTCGCAGTGCGTTTGTGATAACTCGAGTCTGTGTATTGGGCTAACTGACCACCGTAGTTGGGCGGCCACTACGGGCCGGCCGTCCGTCTTGCAGGATGCACACATCAACCAGTGCGATGCGATTATGAGCTTCTACGAGGCGTCCATGCAAGATGGCATGCTACTTGCAGATATCCATCTCTTTTCAATTCTTCTGCAAAAACTGCAGACGTTCTTGTCGTCAAAAGTAGCAGTAGAGTGCGAAGAGTTCACGACCTGGAAACAGAAATGGAATCACATTCTGTGTGAGTGATCGCTCCCTTCCTACCAAAAAAAAGTTCCGTTCTCTAACCTTGATCATGCAAACATCAGCGCTTCCCGCTGCGTCGAAGCTGTGGATAAGCTACTATATGGCAAATCTCATCATCGCCATCCGCTCATTGGACGAGCTCGGAGAAAGGCTAAGCTCTAGCACGTTCCTGTCCGACCCAGCGCATCACATACCGTGCTTGTCCCATGCACCGAACCGCAGCCAGTCGCAGCTGATTCTAGTCGCATCAAAGTATGCACAGCTGATCTTGCAGATGTTCTTCAAGATGCCTGATTTCGTCAAGATTAAGCAGTCAATAAATGCCTTTCTGTGCGTCGGCTACTGTGCCCTTATAATTGCACACTACGATGAATCACACTCAGGCATATCACTTTATACACTGGTGTGGCGTCGGCATCCGCAAAGCAGGAAGAAATAACTGATCGTTTCTATTGCCCTGGTATCCATTTACATTTCAAAGAATACACACAGTCTACATAGATACCGTGTGAAAGAGGCCGACCAACGTCCAGCAGACACAGCCAACCCCTACCAAACTTATTCCACCCTCCCCACAACCATTGAGCGCAACCACCAGACATACGCTTACACCACATAGCGGAACCACTGTTGGGCGGCGCTTCGCGGCCGGCAGCCTCGGCCTCTCTCTCCAGCTGCTCCTGACAGTGATTCGCGCGTGTCAGCACGATGCGCAGCACGACACATGCAACAATGGCCATGAGGGCCATGCCGGCATAGAAGCTAAAGGCCAGCACGTAGCGGGGGCCTGCGCCGGTCGGTAGAGGTAGGACCCGTAGATGCTGCAGAACGTGGACACGGCATTGTTGAAGGCGATGGCGGCGGCGCGCTTGGAGGGCGGGCGGCAGACCGTGTTGGAGGTCCAGACCATGGACATGTTGAAGCCCGTGTAGATGCCTGGCAGCATGATCATGGCACCAAAGTAGCGCGGGCCAATGCCCGTCGCCGCGCAGGCCACCACGAAGCCGACGAGTGCCGTCGCCAGCGGGCCGACCGTGTGCCAGAAGCGCTCGTTCATGCGGTCGGCACTAAAGGACACGGCCGCGCACACGATGCAGGCAAACAGGTAGGGTGGGGTGGTGAGCAGCAGGTCTCCGTGTTGCCCTTGCCGAAGCTGGCCACGACGGTGGGAAGAAGGCGTTAATCGAGATGGACGAGCCGCGCCGTACACAATGACCACGAGGATTCAGTTGTTGCGGTCGCGCAGCAGCAGCTTGAAGCCCTCGACGATCGGCTGCGTCGACGACGACACCCAGTCCTCTTCTCCCGCCGCGTCCTTTTCCAGGCGGTACATGGCCATCTGGCGCTCCTCCTCGGTTAGCCAGGCGTGTTCGCCGGGAAGTCGGGCAGGACCAGGATGGCCAGCAGGGCCAGGAACACGGTCGGGAACCCTCGATGATAAAGATCCATCGCCAGGCCAGCAGGCCGCGCGCGCCGTTCAGCCCGGAGTTGATGCCGGCCGTGATGAGTCCCGAGAAGCGCCCGACAGCATCGAGCCGCAGTAGAAAATGCCGGTGCGCACGCCCAGCTCGCGTCGAGCATACCATACAGAGAGCGTAGCCACAGCGCCTGTTCGCAGCGTATCTGATTAGTGACAGGGTGGTGGTGAGATAAAATGGAGAAAATCAAACGTACCTGGATAGTAGGCAGCCTCAACAAAGCCAAGGAAGAAGCGATGTCACGAGAAGGCTTTAAAGTCCTTTGTAGCACCACTGCAAGCACATAGGACGCCCTATCAATGTTCGTTAGTCAGATGGAGCGGGAGGAAGGGGGGGGGGGGGGGTTGGAGATGCACGATGCAGTAACCCTTTGCGTACCCAAACGGCCATGGCCGTCGGCAGATAGATGCGCGCCGCCCGATCTTGTTCAGGAAGAGATTGGACGGACCTGCATCAAGATGTAGCCGACAAAAAGAATGAGACGCAGGTCTGAAGGAAGCGGCAGAGTGTCAGATGAGCAAATGTAAAATAAATCAATCCCAAAGAGACAGTCCCTACCTGGTACTGGTGCCCACAAGGCCGAGATCAGCTTCCATGCCGCCAAGGCGAGCGGATCCAATGGCATTTCTGAATCACACGAATAGACATCTTGGAAGAAAAAAAAACAGAAAACAATGAAAAGGGAAGGAAGGAGAGTAGACGCTCACCGGTCGAGGTAGTTCATAATGTAGATGATGATCAGAGGAGGCAGCAGACGCATGTCAATCTTGCGGACAAGGCGCTTCTCCAGAGCCGCAAACTCTTCGTCTGACAGGTCTTGCAGCAGCGGGGGCACTCGGCGAACGACCACCGTTTGACTCTGCCTTGTCGAGAACTTTTTGTTGTCCACGAGTTCCGGTCAAGACCTGCCTCGGCGGCATTCGACACCGAGTTGTCCATGATGTTGGTCGCAGAGAAGCTTGTGTGACGAGAAGAAATGGGAAGGAAACAAAAAGGGACTTGGAACAGTGAGGAGAACGGTGGAAAATACAGAAACGAAACAAATCTGTATGGCTTCCAATGCTTCCAGCTTCTGATTTCGAATCGCATCGACATTTGCGTCCCACGTCCTCCAACTTATGTCTCTCTATTTATTGCAACGTCGTGACCCATGGCTTGTCCAAGATACAGGTATCCCACTGATTCATTTACTTATTACCAGGAACTGCGCAGTACACCGTATCTGAAATCAAGACGCTAGACTAGGGCACAGATACGGAACTGATATGCTATGTGCAGATGATGGGGCTGATATGGGGGACCCACAGGCTCGGCCGCTAAGGTGCAACAGGCGATACTTCAAACTACCGTGCACCGGACGGGCCATTTTGGTTTGCGGGAAGTGGCACGGCCTCATCGGCCTGTCGTGCATTGGCGGCCGACAGTGGCAAACGGCCAGGAATGTACAGGGTCAGAGAGTACCAGGAGAATGCTTTATCCATGGTTATCCAGCAAGAGGACAAGCCGAAAAAGGACAGCCGGATACATACATCAGTGCTCACACGATGCAGTATGCAAAGCCCATCAGACGTTAGCCGTGATGGACTGCTTATCGAAGCCCGTTTGTCGGAGCTCGAGCGGTCGTCGGCGAAGCAGAGGTTAATTAAAAAATAAACAGAAAAAAAAGAAAGAAGAAGATAAAAGTCGTGAGGGAACGTGCTCCCAGACGCAATGTAGGAAGAGAACAACCCAACCAAAGCAGGGATAACGACCACCAATCCACCCCCAGGCGCCTTTGTTTCTTCCTTCACGCATTGACCTGCAACCCCCTCATCTCGACCCTCTGCATACTCCCACATTCTTCTCATCATGTCCTCCAAGCCGTCAGTGGTGATCGTCGGCGGCGGCGTCTTCGGCACGTCCACGGCCTAACCACCTCATCTCGCGCGGCTACTCGGCCGTGACGGTGCTCGACGCTTCGATGCGCCGTCCAAGGACTCGGCGGGTGCGGATTGAACAAGGTCATCCGCACGGACTACCCCAACCCGCTGTACGCAAAGCTCGCCAGCGAGGCCATGGCCGAGTGGAAAGACCCCAGCACCCATTTTCGGCAACATGTTCCGGCCGTCGGGCTGATTATGGGCGGCACGAAGCGAGCATTCCGTGGCTGCAGGGGCCTACGAGACGGCCAAGAAGAATGGCCGCAACGACGTGGACTTCCTCACCCCGGCGGATATTCGCAAGCGTTGGCCGGCCACGACAGGGCCGTTTGATGACTGGACCAGTATTTTCAGTGGCGAGGCCGGCTGGGTATGTTTTTCTTTCGCTTTGCTTCTCTTCTCTTCTCTTCTCTTGTTATTCCTCCGAAAGCTGACAGTCGTCGCCTTTAGGTCCCCTCTGGCCAGGCCTTGCTGCGGATGGCCAACGCGGCTCGGGCCAAGGGCGCCCGCTACCTCTCTGGCGATGCCGGCCACGTCAAGAAGATCGTCTACGACAACAAGACGGGTGCCTGCACGGGTGCTGTCACGGCCGACGGCACTGTCCACCACGCCGACCTTGTCATTGTCGCGAGCGGTGCGAACACGCCGCGGCTGCTGCCAGAGGCGCGTCTCGAGGTCGAGGCACAGTGCTCCGTGATCTGCGTCATGCAGCTGACCGACGAGGAGACGGCCAAGTTTGCCAACATCCCCATTCATTGAAGACTTTGAGGCCGGCATCATGTTCCCGCCGGACGAGAAACAACCTCCTCAAGCTGTGCTAGCTGCCGCACCATCACCAACTACCAGAGCACCACCGGCGCCCGGCATGTCCGTGCTGCACTCGCTCGGCGACTACCCGTACGACGGCTGTCCCGCCGAGATTGAAAAGGAGATGCGCGCCTTTGTCGCAGACATTGCGCCTGAGCTCGCAGACCGCGCGTTTGTGTGCCACCAAGATGTGCTGGGACGCCATCGCCAAGGACCTCAACTTCCGCATCTGCCCCTTTCCCGAGGCCAGAAACCTCTATGTCGCCCCATGGGCTCAAACCACGGCTTCAAGTTCCTGCCCGTCATTGGCAAGTACGTCGTGGACATGATCGAAGGCTCGCTGGACGCGGACCTGCTGGACCTCTGGCGGTGGAAGAACGGCAAGATGCCCGAGTTCAAGGACCCCCACCCGTTCCCGGTGCGCGACCTGTCGACCCTGACTGGCTGGCAAAAACAGACATGCGCCCAACATCAAGCTGCCGTGGCATGGAGTCGGTTGTAAGCATGGCACATGTCACATCTCTTTGTACTTGCAGCGTACCTGTAGCGGGCCCGTTGTTCTTGTTAGTGTTGATAATGCATACGCGTATAGATGAAAAGTGACTACATGGGTTTAAAACGCGTCCTTCCGTTAGAGGAAATAAATAAATAAAAATTATATTGAAACTTCCGCAAATAATTTTTCGCAATTTGAAGACGAATGACAAGACGAAAAGAGTTTCATTTTGGGAAAAGTCGTGTTTGTTTAGGTGATCAGGTAAATATTGTTGGAACTAGCTCGATGCCCCCTGGCCGGCCACTATTCACTGATTCGGGCGGTATCCAGTCCGGAACGATGCTTATCGCCCCGCTTTAACGTCGTTCCGTTTTCGATGGAACAAGACATCACAGACATACTATGAGGGGCATGTGTCTTGCATCGATAAGCAAAACACTGCAAATCAAAACAAGACACGAGAACATGGCCCGATTCAAGGGCCGCACTACAGTGGCCTGTCACCTATGCCACCAGCAAAAGCTGAAATGCTGCCGGGGTAAGGACTTGTTCTTTTCTGTGGTTTTGTGGTTTTATGCTTTTATACTCGGAAGCGGAGGAGGTCCATCGGCAGCTCACACCCGCTCACGCTGAACAGACATCCCGTGCCAGCGATTGCCACAGAAGGGCCTCCAGTGCACGTTCCCGTCCAAGGACCGGATCGTCGCTGTGCCAGAAAGCTATCTGCGTCACCTGGAGAGAGAGGGCCGCCTTCGGCCCGGAGTAGCAATCACGGCCGCCGAACGGTTCAGCCAGCTGGGACCCGTTTCTGGCCAACACAACAGCCACCGGAGCCAGATTCTCGAGCAAGGCCGATGCACGATTGCTGCCGTCGACGGCAGTGGACGGCAGGAATCAGCCAGGAGGACCGGCTTCTGGAAGGCAGCAGCGCCGAGCAGTTTGTCCAGAAGCTACGCGAGCTTTCGTTGGCTGCATCGTCACCACGGGACATCAACGGCAGGAGTACAGGTTCCGGGCTGCCGAATCTATTGCCGCCATCTCCTTGTCCTCAAACTATACGTACTTACGGTTAAAGTTTGACGTTTTCAGTAAGTGAGAGCATGAGATGAAGAAAGGGCAGAAACATTTCCTTTTAAGAAAGAAGAAGAAAAAAAAAGAAAAAAACAATAAAACGACTGATAACCAAAACAGAGCCAGAGGTCTCGTTTCGTCTTCCCCCGCTGCCCTATGCCATCCAGCTGCTCGGCTTCTTTGAAGAAGGCTTCTGCGACTACCACTGGATGCTGCGTAGGCGCTTTCGTGAGCGTCTGCTACAAATGTATGCGGATCCGCGCTCGCAAGCACACGACCAGCCTGGCTGTGCTGCGTGTCATTCATCATGGCCTTGGGACGAGACGTATAGCTACGGGCGGCTCCTGGACACGCGAAAGGAACCAGACGGCGACGCCACAGAAGATTTACCGCCAGGCGCCGAATTGTTTGAACAGAGGCCTTCTCCTGTTGCGCAACCCCCTGGAAGAAGCTCGCGTCGAGGATGTTGTCGCCCTGAATCTCGCCGTATGTATAGACTTTTTTTATTTTTTTTTTGTTCGTATTTGCTTTTTGTTTCTTTCTTCAGCAAACACTGACACGCCTTAACCGCATGCAGGCATTCTATTGCTACAGCCTCAATCGCCGCAAAACAGCCTATCTCATGGCCGGCCAGAGTGTCCGCGTGGCTCTACTGCTCCGACTACACGAGCCGTGGCCCAAGACCCCGAATTCTACCTTGAAAGTCGGCAGTGGTGACAGCGAATCAACAGCGATCGCATCGAAGCTGAGCACCGCAAGCGGGTTTGGTGGACTCGTATTGCATGGACAACATGGTGAGCACCGAGTTTGGCTTTTCGTCTGGCCAAGACGCCCATGCCATGGCGACGGCGACGGCGCGTCGACCATACCGCTGCCCTCTAACGAGGGCCTGTGCGATTCGGACCGTGAAGAGTTTTATGACGGCCAGGTGCTGGCCGCGCAGATCGGGCTGCTGCCGCATCAAGGCCTTTTGGTCATCGAGAATGTCACGCGCCAGATCCGGTCCGACTCCAATGCCGAGTCGTCAGATGCCGTTTTTGCCGCCATTATTCGATACATGGACATGCTGCGCCGCTGGCAGTCGAGTCTTCCGGCAGACATGGTTATTTTCCCCTTGACAACGGCGTCCCGCAGAGTTTGATGAGCTCGCCCAAAAGGCCGTGTACTCCTGTTCCCTCTATCTTCGATACTATCAAGTGCGGCCTTTTATTCTTATTATCTTCACTTTCTTCTCTCCTCTTCCACGTTCTTTGCATCCTAACATATGATAGTGTACAATCCTGTTGATACGGCCGCTGTTGCTGCAAGAGCTGTACAAAACTGCCAAACACGAAAGCAGAAGCAACCTCTCCAACGAGGAAATAAAGGAGGCAACGGCTCAAGAGAACTCACCCTCATCTTCCGCCCAACTTGGTCTCGTTGAAAAATGAAGTGTATCCGAGCAGCACAATGCAACTGCCGGATTCTCAACTGTCTTTGGATTGACGGGAAGATAGGTATGGCCGCTTTCTCCTCTCTTGACGTTCTTTCCTTCTCAACTCACACAATTTAGCGAAATTTGGCTACTGGATGCTCTGCACCTGTTTTCCTGTCTGGCAATCCTCTGCCTCGCCCGCGTGCTTAACCTCCCGGAAACACAGCAGCCCCCATGAACCCAGAATGCAGCCCCAACGTGCCAGAATTCCCCCCTTCTAGTCCCGAGAGTCACCAAGAGCGAGAGATGCTATACCACCAGGCGCGAGCACTGCTTGTGGATATGGCGCTGGTTGGTAACCCAGCTGCCAAAGACTACGTTGTGATGCTGGGCGATGTCGAAGACATGGTGGGAAAGGTTCTTGCCAGGCGAGAAGCCACAGAAGAAGACGCCGAACCTTCGATGTCTACTACCATCAGGTTTCAGTCATTGCAAGGGGAGGCTGGAGGGAAGGGTTGCAATGGTGACGAGGCCGGCATTCTCGATTTCTCCACTTCTTTGGATGCGGTATGACACCATTTCTTGACATGGGTAATGCGGTTGAGACTGATACGGCTGCCACGACTGCAAATTTGTTCCAAGATATGTTCCACGGGAATTTTCTGGCAAGCCATGGATTGGGATGGGCTATTCAATAGTACATTTCCATCGGAGTGATATATCGATATTAGAGAAGGTGATATTTCCCATTTTGGGCTTGATTTGTCGCCCGTTTAGCTATCGCCGATTACACTCACCACTGCGCTGCCTGACCTTCTGTATATAGCTGCGACACCGACGCCCCTCTCTTGTACCATGAACTTTCTGGCTTCCTTTCCCCTGTCCCTTTTTGGGGGGCCTATCACTCGCTGCCCTTCTTTTATCTCTTCTTCGTCACTTTTTCTTGGGTTTCCCCCCTCCAGCCCCTAATCACGGATGTCTATCCATCGCTCTTTCCTTCTTAATTGAGTGTTTCCACGCGTTCTTGCTGTGCTGGGGAGCCGGCCCGGCATCTTCCACGTGATCCGCATCGAGGTGCATCTGCTTCTCGTCGCACATTTCCTCGCGCAAAATGTTCTCCATGGCGCCGGCGCGCTTGATGACCTCAAAGTGGCTGCCGCGCTTCTCGGGGCCGAGAGCGCACACGACAATAGCTAGGAAGAAGACAACACACATGAAAATAGTCATGACCTGGCTGTAGTTGGGCAGGCCGTTGCGGATCCAGCGGCTGGCAGCAGCGGTCTGCGACTGGGCGGCGGGGGCACTGATCAGGTTGCCGAGCTGGTAGACGGTGCCGGGGAGACGGCGCGGAACTGCGGCGGCTGTACTCGTTCAGCAGGATGGGCATGATGCCCAGGAGGCGTTGACAAAGGTCAGCAGGCAAAAGGTGCGGCCATGATGGCGCTGTAGCCGGTGGCAGAGTGAAGAGAGGATAAAGCCCAGCCACCAAGATGCAGACAATGGATGTCTGGCGGCGGCCAAAGAACTGTGAGTAGTAGCCAGCGAGGGGCCGCCGATGATGGCACCGCACTGTCCGAGGATCGCAGCGAGGCTGGCCTGGCGGGCCGTAAAGCCCTTTTGGACCTTGAGGTAGGACGGGAAGATGTCCTGGCAAGCGTGGGTTCTCCCAGTTGTAGACGGACGCGAAGAGGACAGAAAATAAAAACATGCGCCAATACTTGCGGGCGGCGAGGCGCGCGTCGCGCGCGAAGAGGGCCACGCGCTTGCGGGGGTTGATGCCGGTGGCCATGCCCGACGTGCCTTCAGCAGAAGCCGTGAAGCCGTCGGCACCGATGTCCTCTTTGGCGTAGATAGCCGACTCAGGAATGAATAAGATGACAATGGCCATGAAGCCCGTGAAGCCGGCGCCGGCAAAGAAGATGACCTTGTAGCCGAGCTGTGTGTTGGGCACGCCACAATGTTGACCATGGCGGCCAGCACGTAGCCCATCGCGTAGCCGTTTTGCAGGATGACGAGAACAGGCCGCGTGCTTCGACGGCATATTCTCGAGCGCCAGCGCGGCTGCCATGCCCCAGATGCCGCCCATGGCACAGCCAAACAGCGTGCGTACACCGACAAAGACGCCAAAGGTGGGCGCGTAGGCGGTGCCAATTTGTAGCACAGCGAGGATCCACAGGTTGGCAGACAGCACCCACTTGCGGCCGAACATGTCGGCGAGCAGGCCGAAATGATGGCGCCCACGGGCCGGACGATGAGAGTCAGGGTGACGACAGCGTAATGTCGGTCAGGTCGACATTGTAGACGGTGGCGAGATTGGTGGCGACCAGGTTGACCGAGTTGTAGTCGTAGCCGTCGCAGGCCCAGGCGAGCAGACCAACAAGGAAAAATAGGACGCCCTTTGGCGACAGCAGGCGCACGATCTTGATGGGGTTCTGGCGGCCACACGCGCGGCGCAATTACGGCCACCTCGACGCCGTCCTCGTTAATGTACTCGACATAATTCTCCCACAGCCGGATGTTCTGGCGGATACCCATGGTGGGCAGGGAGGGGTATTCTGTGGTTTGGGTTTCGTTCGCTGACGATATTTGTGATTTGTTTGAATAAAAGAGTCGAGACTCTCCACTGATATATCCTCACCGAGATGGCACGCTTAAACACATCCGGATCGTCAGGGCATTTCCTCTTGTGTCCAATCACATATATCATTACACCGGACGGCACAGACGGCACAATTCACCGTCACGTCATGGTGACGTTCAGGACAAGAGTAGACGGCAGCAGTCAGACCGGCAAACTTTGATTTGTTGTTGGTATTTCGGCTGGCAATGTTGCGCTGATCCTAAGCTCTTGACCCATGCTATATAGACCCTGCACCCCGCATTCAACAGACAAACCTTAACCGCGGGACTGTCGGCAAGACGCCGTGGCCAGTGCCTGGACCGGAGAGCAGTGATCATCCTCAACCCCGCATATCGACCGTTCAGTCGGCGGAAGGCTGCAGCCGTTTATCAACACACCAACAATCAAGTTCTAGTCAGTCTCACTACCGCTAAAATTATGTGCACACCATTTTTGGATTTTCATGTATCGTTATCGCCGTACAGCGGGTTTTCACCTTTTACTGATAGGTCCTGTGATGTTATTTCTTTTCCTGATATTATTTGCACACCAGTCTCGGCAACTTGTCATCATTCAAAGCATCGACACGACATCCGCGTCCAACATCTGCAACTTGCCGCCGGGCGCCTAGGACAGCCATGTCCACGTTGTTGGCGTAGGTGGGGCTCTGCTTACCGATGGCGGACAATCGCGCCCGCGGCCACGGTGTCGCCGTCGTCGACATTGACGCGGTGATGGACGCCGAGCTCGACGCCATGCATGCGGTCGGCTGAGTTGAGGATGCAATAACGGTTTCTATCTTAAAGGCACGAAACGGGTGACTGGTGAGGTGAGGCGACATACAAAGTTGTTGTTGATACTCGTAAACATTACATTTCAGGCGTGTCAGAAGCGTGAGCCGGACCATAAAAACACATGGTCAACGAATGAAATCAATTTAACAATCGCGGGCCTCAAAGTGGAGTGAAGCGCCAATCCTGGCGAATTAGAAGGCTCAGATGGCCAGTTTCTGGAGTGTGCTAGCCGCTGCAGCCAATCATGTCGAAAACTCTTCAAAAGTAATACTGCGTAGCCAATGGAGCGGATGTTGATGGATAGTCATGTGACCGTTTCTAGGTTGGTGTCACGTGTTATTTGCCCCTACATTAAGCCCGGATCTCTCTCCTCGTCTTTAGGAATACCTCGTTCCTTTGCCCAACAATCTGGGCAATGGAGGATGTACCATAGGATGGTACCATAAGATGAGCTGACGCGCGCTGATTAAGGACGGTTGTCTAAGGAGAGGCCTTGCCGCTAGCTCGCCTGTTTCAATACAAATAGAGGACAATCCGCGCCATTCAGACTTGATTCACACTTTTCCCCACCACGGCCTCATCGATATGTACAATCTCTGTATTTACCATTCACAAGTAAGTTAAAAATGCAGCCACCAGGAAGGACTTCATCAGCAGCTTTTATCCCATATTTCTACGAGACATATTTGTTTGATTTTCCATCTTTGTCGTTCCCCGTCCAGCATTTTTTTTTTTTGTTTCCAGCCATTGTTGGGCTGGCACTTGCCATGGCGGTGTGGGCGGCTGTGTGGTTCAAAGGCGATGAGGGGTGCGAATATTCTAGAAAGTGCGATTGACTGTTTGTTTACATTTTTTTTTGTTTTGTGGCTGGAAAGAGGTGTTACATGGCATTTCCCCTCCCCCGCCACCTTTACACACCAAAGAATACAAGCCATTCGACCATTTTCTGCTTCAGTCTCATCACCAGCCTACTTCCCTTCCCAGAGCCTCGAAATTCCCCCTAATGCGCCCAGTTCGCTAAGCCACAAAATGGAAGGCATTTTATCTCCTGCTGGCATAGGAGGTCACGGCACTGCAAAGACAACTCATGAAGTGCCGATCTTAGCTTCACAAACAGCCGACCATCAGCCCCGTACGAACTTCGCGTTGCAGATGGCGAGCGAGCGCTCCCTCAGTACTGCCACAACAGCTGCGACAATGGACTCCTCGCGTGCCAGCTCAGCAGCATCCACCATTCTTTTCGACAGTGACTTGCCCAGTCCGGACATCACATTTGACAGCGCAGCGGCTGTATTTGACAGGCTGTACCACCCTGGTTTCACCGATGATGCCCTTGTTGTCGGCCATGTTTCGCCGACGATTTTCAGGCCCTGGAGGCCGAGCGGGATGCGCGTGGACGCAAGTGCCGTTTCTTTTTTCTGCGCGAGGCGGAGATGGTGATTGTGACAATCCCTACTGGCCCGCATGAGCAACTGCATATCAGTTTCACGATAAACCTTAACAGGGCAATGTCGCGTATGGGCGTCGAGAACGAGTGGGAGTGGATGGCTGCCGAGATGTATTCCGCCTCAAGCGGGTCGGCGGGAGAGGGCGATGCTTCCGGCGGCCCGGCCTCTGTTCGTACGGTGATCGATTGGCCGACTCTAGTCATTGAGTCTGGTTATACACAGACGATACAATCTCTCCGGGCAAAGGCACGATGGTGGTTTGCCGCGTCGGGCCATCGTATCAAAGTGGTCCTTCTGGTCAAGATGCATCTCTCTCAGTCGAGTGTCCAAGTCGAGAAGTGGACGGAACCAGCACCGACAGGACGCCCCGGCGCAACGACGACACGGCGATCGGTGCAGACAGGGCAGGCAGCGTGGCAGCCAGTGAGACGACAGGTTCTCGAAGTGCTCTGGACCGGCGCGACCCCGATTCGAGCAGTACCCAGAGAAGACCGTGCCAACCCAGCGCTGTACCGCGTCAATGGTGGCCCTCTTACGCTTGGCTTTGCCGAGCTTTTTCTTCGTGCGCCAGTCGGAGGCGAGCATGATTTCGTGCTTACCGACCTCGAGCTGCAGCACATCGCCGCCGTGCTTGGAAAAGATTATAAGGGGTGAGACTCCTCGTTGACTGGTCACAGCGATCACCAATGTCATGTTGTATTTCATATTTTAAGATACCTCGTCAGGGACTGCCACACACTACTTTTGTGGCGGACTGACTGCTTTTTATTCACGGATATTTATTTGCCAAAGATCGTCTTGTTATCAAACATATCTACTATTGTTGAGAGCAGTGTACGAGGAGGAGTGACACCTTTAATGCCGAGCAGTAGAGAATACATGTCCAACGCCACTATCTCAATGTGGCCACCAAGAATGGCCTCGCCAATGGACTGGTAGGCTTGTTTATGGCGAAGGGCACTAGGAGAGGTGCGCAGTGGCGCACAAAGCAGCTCGGCTCGGTGAGCCATATTGTTGTCCGCCGCGTGCACCAGGCGTTGGATGAGGGGTATGATCCACGCGCGACCGCAAGACAGGTCATTGCCCCAGCAGTATGTCGTCGTCCACACCATTGAACGAGGTCAAAGACTGGGATCTGCTCGTGCCGTGGCCGTGGCTAAACCGAGCCGATCCCGTGTCTCATAACGAGCTGGAAAAAGTCGAGGCTGTGGAGCGGAGGACCGATGAGGGTACTGTTGCATTGGAAGGGAAGACCGTGGCAATCCCGGGTCAGTCACTCCATTGGAAAGATCTGGTCAGTGGCCTGGAAAGCTGTGTCAGCAAAGAAGGCTGCTGTAAAAAATAGGTCTCGTCCACATCCACTGGAACGCGGCGTCAGACCAATGCAGCACCGCCATATTCAGAGGGCCGTAGAGGTTGCTGTCGAACACGAACTAAGGCTAGATAGTGCATCGAGGCGGCAGTTCTGGCGTGGTCTGGTTGTTCAGGCACCTCGAGCCAGCGTGGCAGAGTATCTCGGCGCGGTGGAGGGCGAATGTGTCGGTGGCGGTGCTAGCAACTCCGAAATGGACATTCCAGTGGCAAGCAGAATACACAGACAGCTCGCCAAAGCCGTGGTCGATGAGGTCCTTGCGGACCATGTCCAGCTCCCAGACCTTCCGGCTGGTGTGCGTGTACTGGATGGTGTCGTCGGACTCGCTAAATAGGTCTGCGTTCTGGGGCAGCGTCTTGATGGCGATCTGCTCGTATGAGAAGAGCTGCAAGCGGACCATATCGTTGAGGAACAGGTAGCGCACGCACATGTCCAAGAGTTCGGCTTCCAGCTGTGCGTACGCTGCTCGACGGTCTGTGGTGTCGATTCTGTACGGTCTTCCGAATCTTGAGCAATGTTAAGTGCCTTGCGTCCGTCACAGCCGCAGTCTCTCACGTATTCGGTATCGTAGGCGGCTTATCTCGACGAGGCAGAGAAGCCATGGCTCTATCTATTACTCAAGATGGCGATATTAGCTTAAGAATGTGGCAGTGGCTCGTGGCTTGTTCTATGTCTTTCTCTCACCTGTATTGTAGCTTCTTGAGATACGTCTTTGTCTTCAGCTGACCCTACGTGAACGTCCTACGAGTATTACATGTTACCTGCTCGTCCCACACTACCTGCTTACCAGCCCACGCTCCGCCGTGACACTACACTTTATTCTATTGGAAAATCTGTTGCGGCAGTTCGTAGCTTCATCGATCCAAAGAGACCAACGTGAGGGTGCCGTAAAAGTTACGTCGCTTTCTATTAAAATGAGTTTGAACCTACGGCGGTGTGCGGAATTTTAACGCGTCATATTGAGATTGAAAATCCTGACAAAGCGACGCATTCCACGGAACACTTGTGCTGTCGATGGCGGCAATCAAAAGTACACAGCACTCATATAGCAGTCAAGCACCATAGAGTCCAGGCAGATTGTAGTGTTTGTTGTTATAGAAGAACATAATCGCTGTCATTCAGGCCCAATGTACCAAAGGAAAAAACAGTGCTTATCGCGACGCATGATAATAAAACAACAGTTAGACTACGACATTAAGTTCCTCACAACAAGACGGCCCGTCGTACAGAGCGGCTCTCGCTGACTCGATGCGCTGGTCGAAAATGTCTCCTCGCCGCCGACAGCGCAATTCGGCCTTCTACGGCACGCAACAGAACATTACACAGGCCGTCACTCCAGCCAGAGGCAATTGACACAGTGCGCAACATGCCACAGCCACGTTGAACCAGCGCGTATAGCCCGTAAAAGATATGCGGGCCTCCAGCACCTAGGCATTGACGGAGTTGCTGCACGAGGTTCATGCTGCGACACATGCCAGGAACAGCGCGTCCTTGTAGCGCAATGGTCGTCGTTGCACCAGGCGAAAAAGGTTGCCTGGCAACGCGTAAGCTGCGCCCAGTAGTAGGTCGACAAAAGTGATGCGCGACGACGCGGCGACAGCGGGTGCGTGCGGGCAACGAGGATATAATGACGTGGCAAATGCCCTGATGCGCATTCCAGTGACCGACAGGGTAGCGCTTGCGCCATAATGCTTCGGTTTGAGGTTGACGCAGAAGAGTGTTGAATGCGCTAATCCGACCGCGGGCACGCCGACGGGTATTTGACTGCGAGACGCGTATCGTGGACGTAGGGGCTCTCATCTAGAGGAGACCAAGGCCGTTACTGCTAAAAGCGACTCGACTCGCCAGCAAAGGTCCAAAGCATAAAAATGCCACCAGTACAATGACGAGAGCACCTTGCGGCAAATGGACAGACGTCTTGATATTCTTGGCTGCGCCTGTGGGCCGCTCGGAGGCAGCGTCACGGCACTGACCTCCTCTCGCATAAGGAAAAGGCCGTGTTGTGGATTCGGAAGAGGAAGATGCGTACAGGGCCAACGTGGGGACGTAGCAGGGCCGTCAATGATAAACAACCAGCGCCAGCGGTAGCTCGTGGCGCCGGGAGCGACTTGTAGATGCCGTCGGATGAAGGCCGCCATGAGCGTCAGCCAGCCCGACACGTGAAAACCACTGCCTTGCCAAGCCGCGCTCCGTGTACAGCGCCCAGGTATGTAGTTGCGTGCCCACAAAGTCGAGGCTCCGATGCCGCTGGAAGAAGCGATGGCCATGGATGCTGGGCCTGTGGGCCGCGGTGACCAGGTGAGGCGCCATAGCAGCATATGTGGGAATAGAATCGCCTGAATGTTGTGCAGGGCGATTGAAGGGCACTGGCGCGCGAATATGCGAACGTGAAGCAGTTGTTGATTTCATTGTACGGTTGCGACGAAGCAAGTCCTCCTTCAATGCCCGCCGTGCATTGTAGGTGTGAGCGTCGAGCTTGATAATTACAGGCTGATACGATTTCATCCACCATTGAATATCGGTGATGCGGTATAATTCGGCAATGACATGTAGAAGGCCCACTAGACAAGTTGATGAATAGCTGAACACAAAAGGTGAGAAGAAAAATCAATCTCTGCACCACTGCGCTCGCCCGTGCCGTGTAGAAGACGTGATCAAAGTTATCATCGGATCCTGGCGCCATTAGGAGATGGGTTCGACAAAGCATCGGAGCCTCGCAGAATGAATGGCGTGAGGCAGAGAGCAGAGATTGAATGAACGCGAAGCGGGAGACGGGAACTCGCCAAACAACGACCAGAGAGGAGCCGACCGATCAATTATTCCAGGCCGGCCATGCCTGCCGTGTTTACGCGCGAACAACAATCCCGGCTCGTGGCACAAGAAGGTCACAGCGTGCAAGGAAAGGGGCCGGGTGAGAGTAACGGACGAGTCCATAAGCTCGATGCGAAATCATGGCCTTCTCGAACGGAAGGAACAAAGATATCGAGCATGGGGAGGGCCAGACGGAACAATAAGCAGAAGAAAGAACAAAAGAATGGAGACGAGCGGCGGAAAGATCAGAGGATGGGGCCCGCAAAAGCAAAGCGCTACCGATCCTGGTTTGCGTTGCAGCGCGTTAGTTGCTTATCCCTTTGTTCGCGTGGCCTCAGACTCGAGCTAACTCGACAGCGAGAAATTAGCCTGGCGACTCCAACGGCAAATAGCATGGCAGGACACTGATAACGGCACATCAGCCTTGCGAATGGGATGGAAATAGACAGGAAATGGAGAATGCAGAAGGAAGACCGAATGAAGCAAAGAAACAATCAGGAAAAGGCGGGAAAAAGAAAAAGAACTTGGGCTAGTTGTTCTAGCGTCTAGCTCTGTCGAGCCTCTGCTGTGGGCCTTAAAAGGTACGGCGTGTGCAATGAAGCGCTGCAGCCAGGGCCCCACAACAACTCCTTGTTGATTGCATTCCCTTCAACGCCAAGGGCCCAGGCTCTCGCCAGCGGGTCACGTCGTGGCATGCGCGACCGGGTTGTGTGCAGGTTGCGCACCAAAACGCGGGGGCGCCGCCGGCTATTGATGTGCAGCGTGTGCAAAAGAATGCGTCGTACGTCGTACTTTGCAGACGACAAAATGGGCAGAGCGGGATATGGCTGGGCAGGCTGCGTGTGACAAGGTGACATTGTCTGGTCATCAAAAATCAGGTTTGATGAGGGGGAAAATGAGGTCGAAAGAGGAAACAAACGGTACGGACAGAAACGGAGGAGCTGGCCAGGCCCACTGGCTCCTACCCCAGCTTATCAGTCGCTCCTGCCCGTTTAGCAGGTGCCCACCGCCACTCCCCTGCTCGCAGAACACCTGCGCCCTTTTGACTTCCACCGTCCATCGTGCCTTCCCCGTTGCCTTTTGTGGGCCGACTTGGCAGAGAGCGGGGACTGTGCACCGAGATAGGCGGGTGCACAAGATAACGCCGGTGCTTCCTGCCTTCCTTGCACAGCGAACCTGCGCCGCCGGACCTCGACTGCACCTTCCTGCTTGCCATTTACAGAGAAACACTTCTAAAAACGGAAGGGACCCAAAAAAAAAACCAACAAAAACAAAATCTCGAGCTCAGCTCAGACACTCGACTCACGTCCGTTCAATTGCCAGCCCACGATCCCACCGACGTGAGTTCCACTCATTTCGACGACTGCCAGCTGACGTCTGGCAACGAATGGCACGTTTGCCGTTGACGGCACTGGCCTGAATACCTTTCCCTTACGTAATGATGCCGGCCAAACGCAGAACCGCCTCGACTTCAACCGCAGCAACAACCACAGCCTCCACGCCCGGCGGCGAGGCTCGTCCACGTGGCAGCCGCGGGGGCGTCGCCGCGACCGCGACTGCGTGACCTGCAAGACCCGCGGCCTCAAGTGCGACCTCAACCGGCCCCAGTGTCTGCCCTGCGTGCAGGCAGGGCTGTCGTGACGGTGGCTTATCCCATGCGCGTCGTGTGGCTGGACCAGCGACGTTCGTCTGCATCGACGTCGGCCAAGGCATCGAAACAAGGCCAGGACCGCGGCACCAAGCGCATCCACGTCGCCTAGGTTCACCACCACTTCCATCGTCTGCGTCTCCGACCTTTACGCTCACCTCCACGGCATGTTCCTCCTCACCCCCGGCCGTGATTTCCTGTCTCGCCAGCATCCTCCACCATGTCCTCCACCATGACCCTGTCGTCTGTCATGTCGTCCAATACCATGCCGATATCAACAATGGCAACGCAGCAACGCATCAACGACACCGCCGGGACCCTACCCACTGATCGAGAAGCCGTGGTGTGAGACGACCAGAACAGCCTCATCAAGCGGCTGGCCGCTCTCTTGCAACCACATCTTGACAGCCGAGACCATTCGACAGCAACGACTGCCGACGAGTATGCCATGACGTACAATGCTGACCCGGCCGGCGTACCTAACCCATTCACATTTCCACATACTCGGCATACTACGCAGCACACCAGATTCGATGGCCCCCACAACCACCACTTACCGCACATCACATATCTGCCGCCCGAAAAAAAACCAGTACCTCTCCCTTCCCGAGACCACGGGGCTATTGTCCGACCTCTGTGTCTTCATCCAGGCTCGTCTCGAGGGCCGCAGCATGGCCCCGCGGCAACAGCCGCTGACTCGCTGGAAATGGTCAAGCACCGCCTGGCTGCCCTGGCCCATGTCAAACCGTGCCATTGCGGCTGCCAACCCTTTTGCCTTTTTGGGCATTGCCACGTTTTGCCCGTGTTGAGGTCTGCGATGACGCACACCTTTGGCGAGTGGCAGCGCCACCTGTACGGTGCACGACACTTGCTCGACTACCACCGCTGCCAGACGCTAGCCGATCTACAGCGACTGGCAGCCATGGTGCCGGGCTTGATGGACATTCTTGGCACGGCTCGTGTGGTTTGATGTGAGCGGGGCCGTGGTGCACGGTGCTGTAGACGGGCCGTTGCTGTCAGACGTGGACGAGGTCATGGGTGTGGATGGCGGTGATAATACCATGGGCATTGCCGCAGGTCCCCATTCTTCCAGAAATTGCGGTTGCTTCGTCCACTTCAGCAACACCTGCCAGTCCCGGCCTTATTTTTGATGACTGGCACCGCCAGTCCTCCTTGACGATGAGTTCTTTGCGACGTCGGTGTACCTGCCGATGCGTGCGCCCTCTACGTGGATGTTGCCAAGGCCCGGCTCGACCAGCGTCTGTGCAAGCGTTCTGCGTGCAACGGGAGCAGATCTGCGTCTAGCTACGGGGCCGAGCTGACCGACTGGGAGCTTCGTCCAACGTCAACCGTTGTGCAGCCGCATTGGCCACGCTGCGGCAAGCACACCGAACACAACAAGCACAACGAGCACGGCAAGTGCCGCCAGATGAAGAGGCAGACGAGAGCGCGCGAGGAGGAGCTGTCGTGGGAGACGACGACAGCAGCCGCCGTTGACAAGCTGTGTGCTGCACTCTGGGGCAAGCCTGCGTCGTCCGCGGTTCTACATTTCACCTGGCAGTGGTGCTATGTGCCGGCATGCAGGCACGCACACGCGAGCCAGTGCGCGGTGATCCGCCAGTACTGCGCAACTGCAATGTCTGTGGTATCTCCCGTACCCTGGCGGCTTGGCAGCTGCGGGAGCACTGGCGGCGCATTGGTCTGCTGGGTGATGCGGAGGTGGAGACAGGTGCAGCCGTGACAACGAAGGTCGTGTCGGCATGAACTTGTGTTCATGCATGGGCCCGGCCCACGATGTTTCCAATTATCAGCGGAGCATTTGTTTTTTGTCATTGACTTCATGATTTCATGGTTTTCCGGCGTGCTTTCGAGTTGCGTTGCTTTCCCTTACCTTTGATGAATTACCAAAACGCGGTTACGACGGGCCACTCGTTTTGGATCACGGCAGCGGGGACTGGGCGTTCACGATATGCCTCTTTAGCGTGGCCAGCCTCTTGGTTCTTTCTACTTTGGTATGATTTTTATCGTTATCTTGAGATTCTCTCTGGTTGTTTTTGTTTTCTTTCCTCTTTGGGATGGCTTTGGGATATGGCTATCAGCACCAGTGCCTGTACTTTGGCCGCGGGCTGTTGGTTGTTTGGTTTTGGTTGGTTACTTGTACGGCGAGCCGTTCCACGTCATGATAAGGACCGTTGCAATTAACGACGAACAGTCGCAGACAAGCAGCACGCCCAACACGCGGATACAGTTGACTCTCAGAAGACTATTTCCACAACCAGATCCACAACAGAGAGCCCATGTCGTCTGTGACGTATCGACCATCGTCATATCTTGAAGGACCTTCGAGGGGCTGCACCGTAAGATACGTCCTATCTTGCCGCAATCTAGTACTCGTAGGCTTTACGGCACGCTATTTGGTGGGTCATGGCGACAGAGGAAGACACTAAACGAGGGAAGCTACCGTGAGGGGAAAGATGCTTTGCACGACTCGCCACTAGTCCTGTTTAGGCAGGAATCTACCCTCTACGACATTGCCACAGCGGCCGTTATCGACACAACCTTCGTCGGGAATACTCGTACAATACACGAAAGACAAAGTACGGAAACACGACCGTTGAGCAGAAGCCCCAGAAGCCACCGATCCTCGGCTGCCGAAGCACGGCGATATGCACTTGACGACACTTGGTATTCCCTCTTTATCCGCGCCCTCCTTTATCTGGAACACGTCGAGCACTCTGCTGGAATCATGAACGCAATCTCTCGTTGATCTCTTTTCTCTCTTTTCTTTTCACTCCCCTTGTTGTGATTCTGTCCTGCTCCATCTGTTCTCTCGTCTGTTGAGCACACCATCTGCAAGCGAGCGATAAGCCTCTCTTCTCCGACACACCTCCCTTTTTGTGTTCGTCAACCTCACGCCACACCTCCCCTCACATCACATCGCATCGCCATGACGCAGATCACATCGTCGTGGGAGGCCAAGGCCGCCCAGAAGCGTGCCCAGCTCGCAGCCCTCTCTGCCCAAGGAATGGCTCGTGCCCGATGAGCTGCTGCCGCCCGCCGACCAGGACGACATCACTGCCTGGCCCGCCACGTCCGGGTGGTTCACCCCCCAGGAGCTGCGCATCACAGAGGCCACCGCATCCAAGCTCCTGCCGCTGCTGCGTCCGGCGAGCTGTCGAGCGAGGCTGTGACGCGCGCCTTTTGCAAGCGGGCCGTTGCCGCCCAGCAGCTGTTAAACTGCCTGTCCGAGACGTGCTTTGACCGCGCCATCGAGACGGCCAAGGCCCGCGATGCCCATCTCGCCACCACCGGCAAGCCCCTCGGCCCGCTGCACGGCCTCCCCATCTCGCTCAAGGACAACATCAACGTCAAGGGCCTCGACTCGACCGTCGGCTTTGCCTCGCACGTCGGCGACCCGTCTGCCGCCGACGCCGCGCTCGTGACCGTGCTCGAGGCCGCCGGCGCTGTGGCCTACCTCAAGACCAACGTGCCCACGGCCATGATGATCGCCGAGACAGTCAACAACGTGTTTGGCCGCACCGTCAACCGCGGCACCGTGGCGTGACCCCAGGCGGCTCGTCGGGCGGCGAGTCCGCGCTGATTACCTTTGGCGGCAGCTGTCTTGGTGTTGGCTCGGACATTGGCGGCTCGCTGCGCATCCCCGCGGCCTGCACGGGCCTGTTCACGCTGCGCGCGTCCGGCGGCCGCTTCCCCGTACGCAACTGCCGCTCGGGCATGCCGGGCCAGGAGGCGGTCATGTCGGTCAACGGCCCGCTGGCGCGCACGCTCGACGACATTGAGGCGTACACACGGGCGGTCCTGGGCGGCCAGCCCTGGCTGCTCGACTCCAAGTGCCTGCCCATCCCTGGCGCGAGACCGTCGAGGTGCCCAGGAAGCTGACCATTGGCGTGCTCTGGCACGACGGCGTGGTGCGCCCGACGCCGCCCGTGGCACGCGCGCTCAAGCTGGCCGTGGCTCGTCTGCGGGCCGCGGGCCACACGCTCGTCGACTGGGACCCCGTGGACCAGGCCGAGGGCACAGAGCTGCTGGCGCGCATGTTTGTGGCGGACGGCGGCAAGACCATCCAGCACGAGCTGCAGCGCACGGGCGAGCCGCTGCGGCCCGAGATGGAAATGTACGGCACGGCGGCCGAGCTGGGCACCGCCGACATGTGGAAGCTGCACGGCGAGCGCACCGCGTTCCAGGGCAGGTACCTGGACCGGTGGAACGCCGCCGGCCTCGACGCCATCCTGTGCCCCACGATCCCCTTCAACACGGTCAAGCACGGCGCGTTTGAGCACGTCGGCTACACGGGCGTGTACAATGTGCTGGACTATGCGTGCATGTCCTTCCCCACGGGGCTGGTGGTCGACAAGGTCATTGACAAGGCGGTCGACCTGACGGACCCGGCATACGCGCCGCTGGGCCCTCTCGACGCCAAAGTGGCCACGGGCTACGACCCGGAGACGATGCACGGACTGCCCATCAGCCTGCAGCTGGTGGCGCGACGGCTCGAGGAGGAAAAGGTCATTGGCATGTGCCGCAGCGTGCTGGCCGCCCTCAACGAGTCGAAAGCCAATGGCACAAACGGTGCGACTGGCGTTGTGCACGAGATTTAAGAACACGATCCAGGCCCACCATGTTGCGGACTTACCCTGGGTTGACTGGACTATCGCCGGACCGGAGGCAAGACTTTGTTAACACCGGCCACAGTTACGTTACGAGTACATAAATGGGTGCTGAGAGACGAGACGATGGGGCTATTGTATTAGAGACCGGTCATAGCATTGTTTCATTGAAAATTTATTCATATTGCTTTCATTCTATTTGTGCTGTTCACCAACCTTCGAGATGATCTTTCCTCATCACGCGCTCATCGGCGCCGCAGCCAGCATCCCTGTCCGGAACCACGACCTGTTCTTTCCTTTAGCCCTCTTGTTTTGGACACGCCCGACCGCCGAGTGCCCCTCCAGGTGCGCATCACGGCACCGGCCACGAAACTCGGCGATGCACCACTCCCCATCCTTCTCTTTTCCCACGGCCACGGGCGCAGCGACTGGCTCTCTTCCCACGAGGGCTATGCCCCTGTAGCCGAGTTCTGGGCCTCGTGTGGCTTTGCTGTCTTCCAGCCGACGCACCTGAGCTCCATGGCCCTTGGCCTGACCCTCGACGCCGAGACCATCCGCGACTACTTTCTTGATTCCCGCATCCGGGATATGCGCACCCTTCTCGACAAGCTCGACGCCATTGAAGACGGTTGTACCTTTCCTCTCCCGTGGGCAGCTCGATCGCTCCCGTGTCGCCGTTGCCGGCCACTCCCTCGGTGCACTGACCGCCACCATGCTCCTCGGCGCCAACAACACCGACCCCGCGACGGCACAAAGACTGTTGGCGGCGATCACCGCATCAAGACGGGTGTCGTTATCGGTGGCACCGGTAACGGCGGTGACGACCTCTCCGCCAACGGCAAGACCATGATTCCGTTTTACGGCATCGACTTCACGACAATGACCACACCCGCGCTCGTGGTTGGGGCACCGAGGACGGTGGCCCGCACTTGACGGTGCGCGGCGCCGACTGGCACGCCGATCCGTACACGCTGGCGCCGGCGCCCAAGACATCGCTGTCCATTACGGGCGGCAGGCACGGGTTCGGTGGTATCAGCGGCTGGGACACGGCCGAGACACAGGACGGCCAGTGTGGAGCGGCTGGCAGCGGTGCAGCGGATGACGTGGGCGTACCTGTGGAGTGCACTCTACCCGGGCGACGGGGCTTGGGCGGAGGCGTGTGCGGCACTCGAGGGCCTGGAGCAGCTGGCTGTGTAGAGAGCAAGTAACGACAGTCGCTGAAAAGACTCCTTATTAAGCTAAAATCAGTGTCAAATTTAGATTTACTTCTTGCTTGTTTGGTCTCTGTTTTGGCTTGTCGTGCCCTTGTCTGAGAACTCTGCAGTTACCAGGCATAACATCCATGAACCAACAGACACACATCGTACATCCTTCTATTTAGCCGACAACCTGTGGCGTGCTGTGCTGAAAAAGAAATACAAGAAAAGTGATTAACTGGATTGCACTTGGGATTGTGGCAGAAAAAATGGTCAGTTTCGTTCAAACTAATAAATCCAAATGATAATTAAAGAAGATTGGTTACAAGATTTAAAATCAGATCCACAATCGCCGAAAGCCGTCACATAGGAAAATTCAAATACAAGACGTTTTACGCAAGAACTGAAAGAATAAAAATTTGCTTTTCAATGTCTGCTCTTGAGGTGACATGTTGGGACGGGATTATCCGTCAATTTTACACTACGGCTGCCACAGTTGTCACGGCATGTGGAGGGAAGGCGCCAATATCCACAGAAGTACTCCTGCAGGTGGTCCCGATCGCGTCGCAAGGATCTCGTCACAATAATAAACAATGATTCTGCGGGATTGTCCCCGTTTATTCCCCAGATTCCCCCAACCTTGTTTTTTATCGCAACGATCTCAGATGAACTACACCCCACATGCCGAGTATTGTTCACCTTGGATCTGCCTTGAAGATGGAAGTACTCGCCTTTTTATGTGCACTTTTGTCCTAGTTTTTATTGTCAGCCAAAAAAGCGCTGCACCTCATGCACGGTGGACACACAGCCGATTGGTGTTTTCTCAAAAAAGATGCGCTTGGCATATCTATCTCCGGCCTCCACCCACGAAGCTTATTGTGACATAGCTTCCCCGCGCCCTTCCAAGTTAAACTTCCGGAAGGTTTTCATATCTTATTACCTTTTCAGGTTAACGACTGTGTGCAAGGTGAGGGCGGAGCTAAAACTACCCCAGACTCGACATGCAGCTAGCTATCCCCGCACAACTGGCTGCATCTAGATGACGAATCTTTTGACGTGTTCATCTTTACTTTGGACAGGGTTCACCGGCGAGTGGAGGAAGGAAAAGCCCGTGCTTGGATATGAGTGAAGCAGAAAATATGCTTGAATTGAGTTATAGCTATTGCATAGATAGATGAGATTCCCCCACCATCCGAGGACGAGATGTTTTTTCCCCAGTAAACAAAAGGATGACAACTTATGGGACAATTACATGTATATAATGCCATCCAAAGGGAGAGATGACGGGTACATGTTGATCTGTGTACCAGCCCAGCCAATCCATTGTGTCGTCCGAGTTTGTTTCGAACCAAGAAGCTCCGTACTTTACTCCTCCAGACCATGTCGTCCTTGTTCTCCCTGCTCGCCCTCCCGGCCGTGGCATTGGCGACTTTCACTGTCAATGATCCCTCCGACGTCATCCCGCCGTCCGATTGGGCGGCTGATAATGCCATTGTGCCGGACTACAACACTCCTTTCATCAGTGTCCAGCCCTCTGACAGTACGTGCAGGATCACGGCACACTATGGATGAGTCAAAGACTAACCACCGCCAGTCCTCGCTGCTTTACGTGTTTGAGAACGGCTCGACCACCGTCAGCCACAACACCTTTACTGTCGATGCCAACGACACAAGCGTGATCTTGGTGGCCGACGGGGCGGACCTTGGTCTGTCACATGTTGATGTGGTCAAGTACGGCTACTCAAGCAACCTCCTCCAGGCCAGCTTCTACGGCTTCAACGCAGCCATCAACGTGGTGAGTTTCTATGCCTCGTCAACCATGGTCAGCCGCGAATGCCATCACTAACAAAAAAGGCCAATGCATCCACGGCAACCATCAAGAACACCAATATCACGGTACACAACGGCGCGGCCAATGTCTACGCCTATGGCACAGATACCGTCGTATATGTCGACAACTCGTGGCTCTACAGCAGCGGACCAGTCTCGCACGGCCTGTATGCGTCCGGCAACGCACCATTATCGCCGCAACCTTCAGCACTATCGGGTGGCCACCGTTCGTCGTCCTTTTCGGGCGACTCGCCCAAGGGCGACGTCTTTGTGTATGACTCGGTGGCCCACAGCTCGGGCATCGGCTCGGCCACGTACTATGCACTGGGCACCATCTACGCCGAGAACGTCCTCTCGCGGTCCGACAACGGCCCCGTTGTATTTAATGGACGGCACGCAGAATGCCACGCTGATCAATTGCGATGCCACGGCCGGCCTGCTCGGCGGCGTTGCCATCTTCAGCTCGGCCGTTCGCAACATCCGGTGCCACCCTGACCTTGAGAGACACCAAGATCACCACGCTCGGCGACACCATGCCGGGCCTCTGGTTTGGCAACACCATTATCGACGTGACCCTGGAAAATGCGCAGCTCGGTGACCAGCTCGGGCGTGCTCGTCGTGGCCAACTACTCGCAGATCACACAGGACTTTGACTACTACGCATCATATGCCGACAACAGCGCTCTGCAGCCGGCCGAGGTGTCGATGACAGTCAAGGCATCCACGCTGACGGGCGACCTCGTTGCATACAATGGCAGCAGCATCTCATGGACGCTCAACGACTACAGCACACGTGGACAGGTGCGGCATACTCTGGCTACGGGGACGTGTCTTTTGATGTTCGCCCTGGACCGGCACAGCACCTGGACCCTCGCCAACACGACGACGGTCCAGAACCTGACCGACAGTTTGTATAAACCTTGCTTTTTTGGTCTGCATTTTGCTGAGTATCAATATGGACTGGCGTCTAGGGAGCTTTTGTTTCAATTTAGACTTGTAATGCTGCGGCTTTTTTTTTCTTTGGAAGGTAACAAAAATTATAAATTCTATCAAGTTTATTGTTTATCTCACTCACTGTCTGGACCTTGCTTGTCGCCAAACTCGTATATTCATGTCTGAAAGAGTAAATAACTTGTGTATATATATGTGTGTGAAAGTTTTTTTTTAAAAAAGGGGTAAATTGTATCGTATTATTATTTATTATTATTCGCCTTTCTCAGCCAGTCCTGGCTATTGGCGTCTAGCTAGATAGAACCCTCATGGGGAAAAAACTATCACAGAACTAAGTGTGCAAACTTTCTGGTTTGCGGGAGCGCATAGTTGTCAGACAAATAAACAAAACAACTAAAAACAAGTGCAACAAAATAAAATAAACAGAATGAAACAACATAAACAAAGGAGATAAAAGGTAGGTTGCGGGTGCGCTTGTTAGGTTGGTGGCGGAGACCGTTCGAGCTCCTTAGCCAGGCTGTACTCCGGGAGTCTGTCGCTCCGGATAAGCCAGCGGAGGAGTGGCCTAGCCGTGAGGCCGGTCTGCAGGCGGCGGTGTAATTCGTCGGGGGTCCGGGGCCAGTCGGCCGGCCGTGGTGGTGTTTCGGTGCATGTTAAAATTATGTGCTCGGCCGTCTCGTCCCCGGCGCCGCAGGGCAGTCCGGAGAGTCAACGGCTTGGCGCCGGAAGAGGTATGCGCGTAGGCCGATATGGCCGGTGCGGATTTGAGTGAGGAGGCTGCTCTCCGCTTTGTAAGGTGGAGGTGGCGGCGCCGGACGGCCTGGGCGGTCCAGCACGGTGTTCGCGTTGCGTGTGATGTTCGGGAGAGGCCTTTGCCGGAGTCTTGTTGCCACCGGGCCTTTTATCGGGCGAGTTAACCGTTGCCCAGTTTACTTTTTCCGCCGGCGGAAGGGGTGGTGCCGGCGGGGCTGGCAGGCGAGGTTATTGGTGTAAACGGGGAAGACGATGGATTTAATAGCTCTCGTTATGGCTTAGTACTCTAAGCGAGATAAGAAGGTCGCTTGCCTGTGCCTTAAGTATAAGGTCTAGTGGTGGCAGCCCGGCCTCGGTGTGGAGGAGGTGAAATAAACGTGGAAACCGGTAAGCCCGATAAAGCTAACCCGGAGATAATTTATGGAAAGCGGCGTTTTAAAGAACCGTTGGCCGGAGGTTGTGTGCCTCTAATAGAAGACTCCGCGGTACCAGCGGTGCTCCGGCACGGCTGTGTAAGGATTGTCGACCACGATGGTCACCCACAGCCGCACGCATCATAGTGTCCACGTTGGCCGAGTCACAGTTGTCCGGGCTGACCATGTCCAGATGGTCCATGAGCGAACCACCGCCAGCCGCGGCTGTGGCCCAAACGTCGTCGTCAGTAGGTGTGTGATGGGGTTGCTGTTGTTGCGGGTGGGGCGGGTGGATGTTGATGACGTCGGACAGTGTGCCGACCAAGTTCATGCTGAACGCGTTGGCGCCGGCCAAGTTCGGCCACACTCCCGTCCGGATTCGGCAGGTTTGTTGTGCTGGCCATTGCTGGCGGCATCGGTGGAAAGCATTTCTTGCTGCAACTGCTGTGATTGTGGCACCGGTAGTGGCTGTGGCAGTGGCTGGTGCGGAGGCTGGCCACCCAGCTCATGGTCGTGCGTGCCAGCCCTTCGAGAATGTCACGGCAGCGCTTAGCACTCGTCCAGTACTCGCCCGAGGCGCTCAGAATGCCCAGCCCGGCGCCAATGTCACTCATTCAGCACAGCCAGCTCGACCTCGCGCGCCAGGGCGGGCACGCCCTGCAGACAGTACAAGACGGTAATGGTGCTGAGGACGACGGTATGGAGGGCGATCCAGTTGTGGGACAGAAGGTTGCGCCGATACAAGCTAGGTTGAGCAGGCGCAGCGACAAGACGGCGCTGTTCGTAGCACCCGCGCAGACAGGCGTGCGACGGATTGGGAATCGCAGGGCTCGGCCGCAACAGGAGCAATGCGCAGCTGATGGTAGCGCAACTGGCAAGTGACGTGCAGGTACGAGCCCGCACTGCCCGTGCTGCCCACAGTCCGATCGGCGCCGGGAATGGCGCGTGCCCAGTCGTCGAGTTGGTCCGCAGGAACTGCGCCAGGCGTGGATGTCCGCCACAGGTGGGTATGCATAGGGTGGCGCGCTGCGCACAACACTGTTGGCCACGTACTTGATCTCGGAGTTGAGGCGCGCCAGCTTGAACAGGTGGATGGCAAAGGTGAGATTGGTTGTCCGTTGGGGTGGTGGGGGCGCTGCTCCCTCTTCCCCCTCTTGGACTGCCTGTTGCCGTCTTTGGTAGTCCATACCATGTAGTCTCGTCGTCGTCCATGTCAATAGGCAGCCGCAGATCGCATGCCTCATCGCGCAGCCCAATGGGCCGGCCCATCATGGTCGCAATCGTCCGGTCCAGCGTCAGCACCACCCAGAAACAGCCGCGTGCGCATCTCCTGCTCGACAAATTGAGAGCCCCGAACTAGTGGTATGTTGCGCTGAATGCCAAGGTCGAGGCCGAGGCGAGCATTGGTAGTTGAGGTACCATACATTCAAACGCATGTTGGGTGCAGTGCAATCGTGCAGAGGAGCAGCAAGAGCAAACACTGGAGGCCCGGCAGCGAGTTTTCCACATTGAGTCGGTCAAGTACTGCAATGCCGACAAGCAGTAAAGCTCGCCGGGATGCGTGCCTTGAGCCGGCGGGACTGGATGGTGGCTGCGAGCGCGAGCACCATGAAGACCTGGAAGTTGGCCCAAGGCTCGGCCCGTGCCGCACCTGCCGTTTTTGCTGTGTCTTGCGGCGCTCCTTCCTTTTCTGCCTTTTCCTGGTAATCTGATCCAGTGTCCGGACAAATGACGGCCGGTGCAGCACAGGATAGACAATGTTTGACAACGTCGAAAAAAACACATTGCATAGCTGGTTGCCAGTGCTCGCGACTGGGCAGGGGCAGAGGCGCCTGCATGGCCTCGACGAGCTCCACAGGAAAGGGGTAGCTGATGGAGGGTGTGTCTTCGTAGGGAGGAGGTGAGGGTGACGTGCTGCCACTGGTACTGTTGCTCTGTATATTTGATATTGCTATTGCAGTGGGCCATCGCCGTGGGTCGGCCCCATGCAGACTGCCCAGGCCATAAATGGAGCGGTGCCGTTTGGACGGCGGGCTGAGCAGCATGCGTGCCAGAAAGTAGCCACTCGACGGGCCAATGTAGTGAGGATCCGAACTTGTGCCGACGGAGACGAGACCAAATCTGGGACATTGTTGCTGTCGTGGCCGTCGCCGCGGCGATGGAGAGGTGGTGCCCGGAGGGGGTGCTGAGCGAACGACGTTGGGTGCTGCCGTCTCCCTCATCGGGTGGTTCTCATTCATCATTGTTGCAGGCCATCGTTTCCGTTCTCGGTGTCGCTGACGGCACCGGCGGGCAACGTAGTTGTGGTGGTGCTCGTCCAAGGGCCACCCGACGCTGTGTCGTCGCTGGCGACATTGATATTTGGTGGTGATTGTCGCCGCAACATTTTCATTTCTGGCTGCTAGCTGTGCGGCAATCAAGCAGCGGATCTTTGAGAAGAGGTCGACCTCGGGCAGCCCAGCGTGAATGATGGCCCTCCAGTCCGCTGATTTGTTTGCGAAGCCGCTCAAATCAGGAACCAATCGTTTTGAGTTTGAGGTTGGGTCTAAGCTGCCGAGGCTGGCAGTGTTGTTCAGTACCGGTTTGAGGCGCAGACTTTCGCCGTCAACACATGATGCCGATGCCTTTTTTGCAGTTACGGCAGACGGGAAAGGCACCATCGCACTAACAGGTTAGGATGATTGCACAGAAGATAAAAAAAGGTGGTAAAAAGCAAGAGAAACGAGATACAGAAATAGGGAGACGGACCCTGATCTTCCTCTTCTGACAGCGGGCACACGCAAGACGGAGTTGACGCGTCCGGCGCAGAGGTGGCCGCGACTGCTGCTGTAGTATGACTGTCCTGGACTTGCAATTGTTGGTGGGTGACGGGATGGGCGACGGCGATGCATCCGTCCCGGCCTGGACTGGCGAGGTCCAATGCCGGCCGGATTGGGCCATATGTGCTGTGTAAGGGTAGGCGGCCTTGACGAGTCGCGGTTATAGTGACGTGTCGTTCAGTATGAGGGGGCGGACAAGGGCGAGTCCGGAGTCGGGAGTCGGGACAGCAGGGCCCGTAGGGGAACGCAAATGCAGGCGAGATGTGAGGTAGACAGGGAAAAAGTGGATAAGTTTGGTGAGGAGATTAGAGGCAGCAGGTCACTTTGGTCACTTTGCTGGACGATCAATGTAAACAGCACTGCAAACCGTGCTTGCCTTGAATCATGTGAAGTGCAAAGGCAGGCCAGCAGTGGATGACACGTAAAAACGCAGAAGCGGAGAAACAGGCGATGCTGGGCGGGAAAAGTCCGCTATTTAATTACATCGGACCGCCGCACTTTTCTGACCATCGCCTGAAATCCTACGCTAGAGGGAAACCATGCGGAGAAAAAATGACGGGGCACCTGTCAAAGTGTCACACTTGAACCCGGAGCAATTCCGTCTTAGACGGGGTCGTACTCCGCGCATGCACCTCCGCACTACTTCCCACGCCATACTCGTATTTTAGATTCTGGCGGAAGCAAAGACCCCACGGATATCTCCAACCGCTGCGGGGTTGGGAAACTGGTTTTTCTTCCTATTTCCCTTTTTTTTTGTTGGGAAGAGAACGCCTTGCATAGTATGGTTACTATGTCTGTCTCATTACGGACAATATGCCGATCTTGATCAAGTGCTAGTTATTCTGTGTGATAAGCTTTGGTCAGAATAATAAAATGATAGGAATAGCTGGCGAAGGTGTTTTGAAGAGAAGCAGAGTTATTTCTTGCAGTTTACTGCTCAAAGTCTACAATCTTCCGCCTAGAAATATTGAATAAACAAATGTCTATTTCTCTATAGTTTGTTCCTTGCCAGTCAACGAGTCGTCCACACCGGCATCTACAGAATGGCCTGCGCGTTGGGCGGACTGGCAATGCCGCCGGTGACGTTGAGTGGCATGCTCGTAAACAAAAACGGTCCACTTGCCCAGACGGTCGCACTCGCTGCCAGCTGGCGCAGGTCGAACCACTCGCCAATGGGCATGCCCCAGCCGGCCAAGAAGATCTCGTGCAAGGTAGATGGGGTTGTCCTCTTCGCGCGACGACTCGTAGGCAACGCCGTCGGTGACAAACGGCCGCAATACGCGCTCCTTCCCAGTGCCACTTGGCAACCTCGACGGCTTTGCGCACGCCGGCAGAATTTTGTAACCTTTTGCTCGGCGGCCACGTCGCCGCCCAGGGCAAAGACGGCCTCGACGTGGCCGATGCGGAGGATGCAGATGTCGCCCCGGCAAGAACGTCGATGCCCTCGTACGCGGCCACAGCCGTCAGCAGGTCCGGGTCGATGGGCGTAGTGTTGTCGAGCTGCACAAGTGGAGGCAGGCCGTTCTTTTCGAAGGTAGCGCGGCACGTCCAAGAGATGCGCCGCGAGGTGATGGGGGTGGTTGGCAAAGTCTGCGGAGAACGGCGAGCGTAGCGAGTCAGCCGAGTCCCCAGAGAACACAAAATACACCAAATGCGAGACAGGAGGGCAAGGATAGACTTACTGTGAATGCCGTTGCGGCTCTCCTTGGGATCCTTGGCGCTTTCAAAGGTCTGGCCGTTGTAAAACGTCAGCTCGCCCTTGCTGGGCCAGTCCTTGTAGGGGAAATGGCGGAAGCCGTCCACTGGGTCGAGCACTGCGTGTTGAACGACAGCTCGTCGTCGAGATGCTGTGCTCCCGGCAGAGAGACCCTAGAACACTGTGAGTTTACATTGTCCACAAAACCGAGACAAAATCGTGGCCGAGAAGGTGGTGAGCCTACAGAGTGTGCTTGAGGCCGGCGCGGGCGTTGCTGTGGCGATGTTTGTCGTCGAGGGGGAGGCTAGATTCTCAGTGAACAGGCATGAATAAACGATAAAGAATAGCAACAAGGTCGGCCACCCACTTTAGGTTGATGACGATCCCGTGCTCGGCGGCCTGGATGCCACGCCGGACGGCCCGGGCGTGATGAGGTTCAGCCGGCCGAGCTCGTCGTCGTCGCCGTAGAAGACCCCACGCGTTTGTACGGCGGGCCATCCTTGCGCAAGCGGCAGGTCCTCGAACTTGGGGAGGGCCGTCATGATGTGCAGTCTGATGTGGCAGTTGCTTGGGCTTGCTGCAAGGTGTGGCGTGTCGGGCGTCTGTGATGGGAAGAGGCAGTCTTGTGGTCTCGAGGAGTGGCGGCAAGCCTCCTTCTTCTTTGTGTTCTCGGCCAGTTTCCAGGTTTTGGTTCCCTTATTTTCCTTTTCTTTATTAATTTCTTGTCACTTGTATCCGCTGTTTGTCATTATCTTACCATACACTGTCTTCTAGACCCGCTATATGCGACCCTGCATTGGCTAGCTACATGGCATGCCGTACGCGGCCGGTCGCATTGTCCGGTCCAGAGATGCCATGTGACGTTTTTCCAATGTCAAAAGAGTTCTAACTCGCCCTCAATCGTTCTTGTTAAGTGATTGGCCCTCTTCAAAGGACGCTACAGATTAAGACCTTGCATCAGCGGACAACAGACGGACAAAGTCCGTCGGGAACTTGCCCGCTTTGCAACTACATTCGCTACTCCGCACTTTACCGCGCCATCTTGTAGCAGACAAACTGAAAGCGATGCCGCTGTTGGATTTGCTGTTACCCTAATTTTATTTGTTTCTTTTTTCTTTTCTTTTTTTGCCTGTCTTTTACGCGGCGGCATCCTCAGGGGCCTGCACGTCAAATCCGTTGAGGACCACCATGAGGTACGAATAGAAACCCACAAGGTGGATCAGGTGCTTGGTGCCGTCGACGCCAACGTGAGCAAGGAGCGAGTCGTACAGTGTCTGCGGCAGTGTGCCCGGCCGGTTGACCAAATGGTCCGCTGCCTTGTAGATGGCCACGCCGTCTGGGCCCAATGACTGCGGGCATGTCCCTCCATGATGCTCTCAATGTCCTCCTTCGCAAAGCCCACGGCTGGGCCCTTGACGAGATGTGCAGCGACGGCATAGTTGGCTCGGTACTTGGCAGCCGTTACGAGAATGGAAATCTCGCGCTGGAAGGGCGTCAGGCCCGGGATGGCCTCGACAGCCGAGCCAAGGCATGGAAGTGCTGGCCGACAAGAGGTGTGTGCAGGTGCGTGGCAAAGGGACCACCCAGTGTGCCGTCGGCAGAGAGATTGCGAAGGGGACCTTGCTACAACGGAGATGAAAAGTCAGTATGTGCTTAAGCTGAAAGCGAAGGAAAAAGAAAAAAAAGGAGAGCAAACCCACCCCTTGTAACTTTCCATCAAATATTTGTGGATGACATTGTAGAACTCCCGGCGTCCTTGTCAAACGTCGCAGGTGATCGGTAGCCGAGGCGGTTCATATTGCAATGCGGTGGCAAGACGAAGACAGGTTGTGCTGGTGACTGGCAACTAAAAGAAGGTGTCGACAAGGTGAAACTGTTCAGGCAGCAGGTGGCATGCTACTTGTATGCACAAGCACCACGGCCCGCATTTAATGGCTGCACTAAAGAGACAAAGACTGCAGCAAGTTCAAGCAGACGTAATACAACCCGAACGTTCACGGGTATTTGTTGACCAAGCAGTGCTTTTATTTCTTATTAACACAATTTAGACCGTGCACAGAATTTATTTTCCTTCACTCCAGCAGGTTGTTCATCGTCGTAGCACACTCCTCCAGCGCCTGTGTGTACAGCGGGAAATCGGCCGTAGAAATCCATCTGTATCAGTTTGTGTCAGTGACAAATGCAGGTCGAGTCTTGGATTTAAAGACTTTCGTGTAAAAGAACAACATACCGGATCAGCTTGTTCTTGTCCTCGTTGACCAGCCGGCGGAGGACCTCTGGCCGGCCCTGCAGCCCGCCCATGCAATGTAGACCTTGCGGCCGTTGGCAGAGGCGCGTGCTGCGGCGGCCGAGATGCGTGCGTACGCCGCAAAGATCTTTTCGTTGCCCAGGTCGCCGGTGATGCCCAGGCTGTCTGCCAGGTCGTTGGTGCCCACGTGCAGCATGTCCACGCCCTCCACGGCCAGAATGTCGTCGACGTTGTTGACCGCCTCCTCCGTCTCAATCATGCAGATGACGAGCGTATTCTCGTTGGCCACCAGCGACGACGCCACGTTGGGCACGCTGCGCAGCCGGAAGATGGCATGCCGCCGCTGATCGAACGCTCGCCCAGCGGCGAGAACTTGCTGTACTTGACCACGGCACGGGCCTCGGCGGCCGTGTTGACGTGCGGAACAATGACTCCCAGCGCCCCGGCGTCGAGCGTTCGCGAGATCCACTCGGCCCCTGCGGCGGGCACGCGACCAGCGGCGTCAGGCCGGCGTTCAGGGCGGACGCAAACACGCCCGACGCCGTCTCCAGCCCGACAGCAGAGTGCTCCATGTCGACCATGACGGCGTGGAAGCCCGCGTTGGCCGCAATCTGGCCGATGGTGTGGTTGGTGACGGCGCGGGCCATGACCGACGTGGCGATCTTGCCGGCGCTCAGCGTCGCCTTGAACGTGTTGGGAAAGATGGCATTGCGGCAATGACCAGGTCTTCTTGGGATGCCATGTCGAGCAGTTAGTCGTTGATTGGAATTCCTGTGTGAAGACAGACTTGGCAATAACGCACAACCTGAATCGTGTCGTAGATATAAACCAGGGTCTCACCGATGGGTTTTTGTTTCTCGTCTGTGTCTTTCGAGCAGGATATATTGGAGACCGATGGAGACGTCAACGAGTTGGAGAAACAGATTATAGCTAGGTCCTTCTCGGACAAGACGACATCGGAGCGTACGCAGGCGGCCCCGGTCAAAGGAAGGGCACGTTGACAGCAGAAAGACGGGCATAACGGGAGATGGCGACGGACCTTTTCCGTGGACAGGATATTGGGCCGTGATCAAGGATAGTGAGGGGTCAAGACTCGTCGGCCTGGAGTCCTTGCCATGTTTTCGTATGTGCATTGCAGTGATCCCACCCATGTTCTTCTGCTCCGCAAAATTGCAACCCGTTCTGGAGTGCCTGTGAAAATGGCCATACTAACAACTAATACGAGTACACACGAAAATATTGCCTGCCGTGGATGTCTGTTGTCTACTAGTTTTCGCGCCTCTCTCCGCTACCATCGGGGTTTCTCCGTCTGTGCGGTCCTCCTGCGGATCCACACAAAGGGCACGCAGTCGTACTAGGATGCATCCCCATAGTTTTTTACCCCAGACCGGGCTGCCAAAATGGAACGGCAGCGAAAAACGCATGAAAAGGGCCGGGACACCGAGAGGAGGCGACTCGACAGACCACACGACATCCTCAAGACAAGCTTTTCTGCACGAGTCGTCGTCAGCCCGGAGAGAGTCCACCTTTGGCGTATGTGCCGGACCCTGGAGGATCCCACGGGAGAGAGCAAGGCCCTGTCTGAGGCAGGTCGACTGACATTGACACGGACACGAACGCGAACACATTTACACCATCCCACATATAAGACCGTCTGGCCAACCTTCTCCATCGTTGCGTCCTTTTGCTCCTCTCGTCCTTTTCTTCATGTCCCTTCAACCCTCATCCTCTGTATTGAGCAGGACGCTCGTCTCCCTTTGCTACTTTTCCTTTGATAACATCGATAATATCAATATCAATATCAATATCAATAATACCGACAATACAACCCTCCCACCAACATGGCCAACGACTCCATCCAGGCGGCCGGCAGCCCGACACTGGGCAGCGCCGATGAAAAGCCACCAGCCGTGCAGCATGTCGTGTCAGCGGACGTCGAGGCGGCCGTGAAGCCCGTTAATGCCGAAGACGCCGCCTTCATTCCGGTCGGCGGTCTGACCATGACCGAGGAAGAACGCAAGTTGGTAAGTCTACGACGGATGTTTCAGCAACACATGTATACGTTTTTTTTTTTGCCGCAGAATACTTTCTAACTCTTCTTGCCACCACTTCCCTCTAGGACCGCCGCGTCAACCGCAAGTTTGATTTCCTGGTGCTGCCCCTGCTCGTCGTCCTGTTCGTCTTTGACGGCATGGACAAGAACAATGTCGGCAACGCGCCACTGTGAATTTCCTCGCCACGGCTCACCTCTCGAAGAACGCTGTCAACAACGCTGCCAGCCTGCTGTTTGTCACCTTTGTGCCGCTGCAGCCCGTCTCGGCCGCATTTGGCAAAGTGGGTCGGCGTCACCCGCTGGATGCCCTTTGTCATGTTTGTCTGGGGCATCCTGACCATCTGCAACGCCTTCATCAAGAGCGACGGCCAGTTCTACGCCATCCGCATCCTGCTGGGGCCTGTGAAGCAGGATTTTTTCCTTTGTCAGTGTTCTACATCAGCACACTGTACCCAAGGTTCTGGCTGGGTCGGCGTCTGGCCATTTTCTATGGTTCCAACACGTTTGCCGGTTGTTTCTCGGGCCTCATTGCGTATGCCATCCTGCAGTGGGAGAACAAGCCGCTCTACTCGTGGCAGTACCTGTTCATCGTGGAGGGCTCATGCACGGCTTTTATAGCCGTCTTTGCCTTTTCTGGATGCCCTCGGACGCCGGCAGCGCCTGGTTCCTGACAGCCGAGGAGAAGGAGTGGGCGGGCGTCCGCATGGTGCGCGACAGCGCCCACGACCGCCAAGCGGCGCGCGGCATCACCATGCAGGATCTGGTCGAGGTGCTGCGCGACTGGAAGATCTGGCTCATCATCCCGCAACATGTTCGCCAGTGTCATCTACCAGGCCTTCAACGTGTTCCTGCCGCTGATTGTCCAGAACCTGGGCTACACGTCGTACCGCGCCAACCTGTTCACCGTGCCCATCTACTTTATCGGCTCCATCGGCCTCATTGGCGCGGCCTTCTCCTCCGACCACTTCAAGGAGCGCACTATTCACCTGCTGTGCGCCCTTGCCATTGTCATCTTCGGTTCCATCCTCGTCGTCACGCTCAAGTCCAACGTCGGCCGCTACGTCGCCCTCTGCATCATGAACATTGGCACCTACACGCAGACGCCCCTCGTCAACGCCTCGCTCATGAACAACACGCCCAGCCCAACAAGCGCGTCCTCGTCGTCGGCTTCTCCGGCCTGGGCAACCTCGGCGGCGTCATTGCCGGCAGCTGTTCCGCTCGCAGTTCCAGCCGACCTACCACATTCCGTTCTACGTCGCTCTCGCAATGTCTGTATTGGGCTGGCTCTTTTACTTTTCCTACCGCATGGGCATGATCTACTACAACAAGAAGCGCGCAGCCATCATTGCCAACTGGACCCCGAGGAGATTGAGGAGGAGAACACCAACAGCGTCCGTCTCGGCGACAAAAAGTATACGTTTGTGTATACGCTGTAGGTGGGAGTCGCCTTTGCCGTGGTTGGCAGTTTCGTCATCTCATTGACTCCTATGCCCTGGCTTGCATGCTGACGGCTTGGTGCACCGACAACTATAAAAGAGTGTTGTATATGTTGTATAAGTACCATGTCTAGTCCAAAACAACAAATACTTTGTAAAATACTTGCTGTCTTATGCTGATATGCTGATATCCCCCCCCCCCTCCTTCCCCCCCTCCAGAAAAGAGTGACAGTGTCGTAGGCAGGACGTGCACAAGATTGCAATTTCCACGGTTCGAACGATCCTTGGTTGCTACTACCTCTTTACTTGCAACTGTTGCTTAGAGTGTGTCATCTCGCAAATTCCATTCACCCCAGTTCATATTTTACCACGGCAGCTGCAGCGGTGTGGGCAGGTTCTGTCCAGGACTGGCTCGGCGGTTCCAATGTCCCGCGGTCCACGAGGTGCCCAGTACTGGCCCGTCTTGGAGATGTCGAGGTTCTCTGTCCACTCAAAGAGCGTGCTCGCGGCCTCGTCCGGTGTCACAGCTGGTTGTGTCAGCGTCTTTTGTAACGACAAACTGCAAGTCAAGCACACGAAACTCACCCCCTCCGTCGTCCCAGTATTGGTCAAAGCCAACGCCCTTTGTCATCTCGGTGCGCATGAAGCCCGGGTGGACGATCGATACGATCACACCGGCCTCCTTGAGATCCAAGCTCAGCAGCTTGCCGGTCATATTGAGCGCCGCCTTGGACGCGTGGTGCGCGTAGTTGCCGCACCCTCCTTCTCGTGCCGGAGCGTGATGCTGCCCGACTCGGACGACACCAGCACGATCTTGGAGCCGTGCCGAGGAGACCGGTCTTGTGGAGGGCGTGTACAATAAAGACGGGCGCAATCGAGCTGGTCGTGTACATTGCACTCTTCGTCCCAGTTGGGGCCCTTGCCGTCCAGGTCTTCCGTCGTGAAATGGCCAGCAGAGATGATCTGCAATGTCAGCAGGCATCCTCTGCTATGAATACGTATGGAGATCAAGGTTGCAGCATGAACAAATTACGTGCAAGAGAGAGGACCTACCACTGCGTCCAAATGCGTCTCGCCCAGGAAAGTGGCGATGGTAGCCCCAACATCCTTCTTCATCAGATCAACATCGGGCACCCATCTGACACCAGCCGAAAAGTCGCCGCGACTTGGGCCTTTGCGGAGCGCGTCGTGCCGTACACGGTCCACCCGGCGCGGGCCGTACTTTCTTGGCAAGGAGAGGCACCGAGACCGCGCGTGGCTCCAACAATGAGGATCGACGGCATGATGCGCAGGTTCACTGTTGCTGTCGGAACGTGATTGATGTCAGGATTTGTGAAAACGGTGAAAATTCAAACAATATGGGAGTTTCGACAACGGCTTTGTCATAGGCATCAGTCGGTGATGCAATCAATAAAACAGATAGCACAATGGCAAGTTGTACTACGTGATGTCATTGGTCGCATGGCACATTTGTGGGCTGGTGCGGTGGCTAGTGCTGTGACTGCCGTACTAGTGATGAGTCAGCTGGAACCAACTTTCTTCCCATCAATATTCAGGTGTAAAGCAAACCTGCATCTTTCATCGTCATCTATAATTCGTCCTGTACGAGCATTTTTCGTGATTCAGCATGGCGGCGTCTACAACTAATACGATTAAAACGGGGTCTTCGGTCAACCGGAAAGGCTGCGAGTTCTTCTTGAGATTTTGGTGGCACCGGCGCTGTCTTTCACCCTACATCCGCTGACAGAATCCCCGAACGATCGTGGCGAAGTTACCGTTTTGACGATGAAGAGTACGATTGAACGTATCAATAACGTGACGAAACGCATTCTAAAAAGGCCGAGAGCGGATGCGTACGGATCTAGAAGCAGCCACCCACATCGTGCGCTGCGTCTGCCAATGGAAGAAGGACGAGGCACGGAGGGCGCATTGTCCTCGAACAGCACTAAGCACGTGGTGCCCTCGCTCGTTTTCGCCCAAAAAGGTATGGAAAGAGGCGTCTGGCGGTGGGTGGCTACGAGGTTTCGAGCGCCACGTCGGCTTACATCCACGACAAGGGCGTGATTTCCAAGGTGCGGATACTTGGGGCGGACTGCAATAGTCTTGGTTTGAAAGAGGACCTGCACAGTGTGCCTGTGCGATTTTGGCCCGGGCTCTGTGTATCGACGGCATGCGGCCTATTGTATTTGGCGTTAGTCTTGGTTCGCCATCCGGGTTGGGAGGAGTTGCAGGGCACTCATGGCAGGCGAGCTGCACGCTCTAGGCTCGACAATGTATGAGAATATCTCACGTCAACATAGTTCCCATTTTGGGAAGAGGGAAAAGTCATACGAAGTCCGAGTTTGGGTACGCACGGAAGGCCGAGGAGCTTCATTTGCGCCGAGAGAAAATACCCATGACGTCTATGGGATGCCACTAGGTTGACATTGTTGCCCAGGTGGTGGGCAGGTGGGTTACCCGACGGCAACAAAGTCTGGTCTTTTCTTGGAAGCCACCCTGCCCAAAAAAGGGTGTGTAATTCCTTTTCCCACAAACAGAACAAGTGTACTGGGACTAAACATTAAAAGTTTTACCCCCCTGAATTGCTATCCTGGCACAGGGATACCCCTCCCCAAATCCAACACAATGACAGTTTAACTTCAAAAAACCCTGTTGCCACAAAAATTTGCTTACACCCGGCCCGCCCAGCTTCGGTGATGGTTATACAAGGGTAAGGATTAGTTAGCCCTATGACCAAATTTTGTTCAAAACACATTTTAGATGGCCACTGAAAAAAATTTCAAGCCAAAAAAAATTATTGTTTGCACCCTACTCCCTAGGCCCAGGGTGGTCTGCTCTTTGGCTAACCCCCTCGCCGATCTTGCACCGACGACACTGGCCTTCGTCATTCTTGACCGCCGTAGTCTGCCTTGGCGTGTATTGCCCTTCCGAGGTCAGCAGCTCGAATGCCGTCGTTGGTGGTCCACAATCTGCATGCTCGCGTACCGACTCGAACCCATTTGGGCCTCCTACAGGGTCTGGTGCCTTAGGCGGGGCTGCATCGACGTGCGGCCCCTTTTAGGTCAGCAACCCAGCCCAGGGACCCCCGGTTCAAATCAAGCGGGGCCTTGGCCCCGGTACTTGGTTTCCGGGTCAAAATGGGACGTTGGCCGGGTCGTTTTTCTCGGCGGGGACAGGGCACCCGTCGTCCGCCGTTTTTTGCCGCGCCCCATGCGCGCCAGCCCGAGGTAGTTCAGACTCCAGGGCATCGGGCCCAGACCTCCAGTCGCGGTGCGGGCCGGGCTCTCCCGACCGGGTCAGCATGCTGGGACGACAAAGTTAAAGGGCAACGTCGTGAAAGGCCGTGGCCCAATGTGGGACCAATCTGTGCCAGGGTCCAAGAAGCCCGGGCGGTACGTTGTCCCGCCCCTTGAGGTAAGGTGTTTGCCGCCTGGTGGGGATCGCCGTGCAGGGGGCAGCGGAAGCGTGGGTTGCGCGTGACAAATTAGTTCTCCAGGCCCAGCGACGTGCGCTCGCGCGAGTCCTTGAGAATGGCGGGCAGCGCCGGGCGGTCTGCACCCAGGATGACCTCGTCCCCATGCCAGCAGACCGCGCATTGTGACGTCGTAAAATGTTGGGCTCGAGCCAGGCCAGCGGACCAGGGAACCCTCGCTGGACATTGGCATCGCCCTCGATGGTCCATCCCAGGTCTTTGCATGCAGGGATGCCAGCTGCTCCAGGCCCGAGTGACAGCCGCCAAGCCGTCGTGGTCGTCGGGTCACCAAAGGCAAAGCCAGCATGGGCCAGGTCCTTCCATGGCCAGGATAGCGTTGTCGGCGTCTGCACCCGCCCAGTAGACCTTGGGCACCTGGAGAACGAGGCAGCATCCCCCGTAGGCAAAGTGGACGCAAATTCGTAAACAGATCAACCCTCGCGGGTATAGACTCGCAGTAGGATGGGCTTGTAGCCCGGCACGGCAAACATGGCGGGTGCTTGAAGCCGCCCTTGAGCAGAATGTGGCTGGGGCTTGCCTCGTGTGCGTCTCCCGCTGTACGCCAGGGTCACGTAGAGCTTGCTTGTCGTCTCGAACAGGCGCGAGCTGGTCACCTCAAAGGACGAAATGGTTGTGTCCTGGAGGGGCGCTTGCAGCCACTCGAGAGTCAGCGTCTCTTGGCTGTTGGGCATGGACATGGCGATGGCAGACATGGTGGATGCTTAGAGGGCAGGGTTTGGGCTTAATTTTGAGAAGAAACAGTAAAGAAGGCAAAAACGTTCGAAAAAAGAAAATACTGGAGTGCAACAAGACACGTAAGTGAAGGAGCTGAGATGCAGGTTGATGATACAGAAAAAGTGCTCGTGACCAGTTAATACTGGAGTAAAGTGGGTGTATAAAATACTCGTAGATGAAGAGACAGTAGGGGGCTAAAGAGACAAGAAAATATACCCCTCCGGTACTGCACTTCCACTGAAATAAAGGCGCTTTCCGTACGGAGTACTGCGTAGACCTCATATGGTTAACGGGACAATGGGAAACGGCTACGCAGTCCATAATCCAATTGACCCAAGAGAACAGCGTCTCATCGCCCCAGTTGTGAAAACAATGGTCATTTCAAGTGTCAAATGAATGGTGGAGTAGCTGGATGGCAACCGGAGGAAGATGTCAGGAGAGACGAAAAACAGGAGACAAAAAGAGACAAAGGAGCACGAATGACCAAAGACAGGAAGAACTAGCATAGATGACAGGCCTGTAGGCATAGCTGGCGCCCAGACGTGGTACAGGCGAGAGCCGAGTGCAACGCCGCATGTTATGAGGTTCCCAAAGAAGAAATGACATGCAGACAAGCCCTGTCGTGTTTGGGCTGCTCGGCAATGCATGCACAGATGCCAGAAAAATACGACCCGGACCGCCAGCCGGATTCGCCACGACGAGCCCACGGCAAAAGAAAAGAGGAGCACCTTGCATTCTTAGGAGACAACCATCTGGACACACTTTTATTTGTACATACCCGGTAGGAGTCAGGGCGGTCTGGCTTGTCGTTTCTCCGCTGTTCGTGGGTCACAGACCCCTGCGGGAATGGGCAGCTGCCAGCATGCAGGAGAGGCAGAGAAGACCATTCAAGGCGAGATAGCGACAAAGAGAGTCTGTCTGCGTGAAAAAAACCCTCACAACCTGCCTCGAAGCCCCCACCGCAACAGGGGAAAAGTGGGCTCGGAGCCGAGCCGGGGAGCACGTCCCGGCGAGCAGTAGCGTGTCGGATGTCTGTGGGGGAGGTGGCGGCTGAAGAAAAGCGCAGGTAGAAGTTACATAATAACTACGAGTATGAAACGCATTTCATTAGAGAAAGGCGTCGGCCCTGTGAGGCACCCTCCTTCAGGTATACTATGTAATACTTTCATGTCGTCGTATTTCCTCCTTCTCTTCTCTTACTCTCTTTTGTCTTCCTGCTTCTCCTCCCCCGGTCAATGGCCAGGCATCCGCATTGAAAATGGTGTGAGGTTGGAACGGGGCTGGTATTCCTAGAGGAAGGTGCAGGCAAAAAAGAATCCAGAAAAAGCCCCAGAAAGGCCCGCAAGACCCACGAATACGGTTACATGCGCATTCGGGAAGAGGCAGCGATCGGCAGGAGTCCACGCAAACAACTGATGAAAAAGCGGGCACCAGGGAAGAAATCCGTCGGACGCTGTTTCCTGTGGTTTGCCTTCTTTTACTTGACTTGTGTGTGGCCAAATCCCTCCTTTTTTTCAATGGTCAAACATGCAACAGGAAGCGAAAGCGCAAAATTGACAGATGAGAAAGAACATGACACAAAAAATGACAGCAGCAGTCCCAAGGCAAACCTTTCCTTTCTGTGTCCACCTCGGCCCTACATCAAGTCTACCTCCATCATATTTATCACGTGTCGACAATGGCAACTGTGCTCTGAGCTCCTCTTGTCATTTCCTATGTATATTTCATAGTGTTTGTTGCATCTACGCCATACTTTGTATTTCGTGCATCTATTTGTACGTGAATGTTCTCTTTCGGCCCCTGACCGTTACTTTCTCGGCACTACTCAGTTTCTGCATCTCTTCTACATGTACGGAGTACGCGTACTCTGAATCTGCTGTCTGCAGGTCGCAAATAGCCCGAACAGGCCATTCTGCGACGCTGGTAGGGGACCCTGGGGGTTCCTCCCGTCGGTCGCGCAGTCGTTCAACGGAAATGTAACCTCAGGTAGGCCTCTGGCTCTGCCGCGGCAATAAGTCCACAAGTGCGGCCAGCAAAGACAGTTGGCAATCCCAGGAAAAAGTAAAGAGAGGCCAATACGATAAAGGAGCGAGGATGGTGAGTGGCTTGGGAGCCCAACGTAAGAAGGCAATCTGTCTCCAAAACAATACCTTGTCACCCTGTGGTCCACCGCTAATAGTCCGGCGACTCATACATGCTCCTCAAGACTCCTAATACTCCTAAGAACTCCATCTGGGGGCCTAGAGGACAGGCTTTTTATATAATGCAACGGACGATCTTCAAGGGGGAAGTCTTGGTCTTCCCCCGGTCTGGTCACTTTCTCGATGCAAGAGAGATCCTCCCAGACTCGTGTTCCTTTCTGGGCAGTCTGTTTATTCTATCAAAGGTTTTTCTCAGTTTTCTCATAATTGCGTTGTTTCGATGCTTGAGGTCCTCGAATCCTTGTTTCTCTTTTGCGGCATGAATTATTTTTTATTTCTCTGCCACCAACGAATTACACACCAAAACCCGACAAGATCGACGGTGAAGGAAAGGGGAAAGGAGCAAACCATCAAGAGGCTCCAACAGATATAACCCAGAACAACGGCCGCGATATCAACGGCCTCTTCTCTTTCCATTTATTGATGACTCGACCAACACCATTTTTACTTTCTTATCCTCTAGCTTACGCTCCTTTCCAGAAACTCTTTCGCTTCTCCATCAATACTCTTCTTCGACAAATCGTCATCTCTGTTGACCCTCCATTTGGCTTCTGTTCCTTTCTCGGATTCGCTCGTCGAGAAAAATGGCCGCCCGCGATGTCTACTATCCGCTCATTATCACGTTCCTGGTGCTCAACTCGATTGTCGTGCTGCTGAGAATATATACGCGCATCTTCTCCAAGTCTCTCGGCTACGATGATGGCCTCATGGTTCTGGCGTTGGTGAGTCTTTTCTTTGCTGTTTAGGTCTCCGTAGCCTGCCTTTTTCATCATGTCACCTTTTAACACTTGTTCCGTCAGATCGGCTTCATCATATTCGGTGTTATGGAGCTCAACGCCATCCACTACGGCATCGGCGCCACCATCACGGAGGACTGGTTCAACCCCATTGAGGCGGCCAAGTACTTTACCATTGCGCAGCTCCTGTACATTATGGCCTCGGGCATCACCAAGCTCGCCGTCGCCCTTGTTCCTGCACCGCCTGACGGCCCACGCCTCGGACGGCAACGGCGGCAGCAACAACATGCGCTTTGCCCGCATCGGCCTCTTGATCACCATGGCCGTCACCATTATCTTTACCGTTGTCCTGACGCTCATCTTTGCACAGCAGTGCCGTCCGCTGTCAGTGGCCTGGGGCGTAGGCACCGGCACCTGCATGACCACGTCGACCATTGGCCAGGCCGCCCTGGCGCTGTCCATTGAAGACGTCCTGACCAACTGGTTCATGTCGCTGCTGCCTGTGTACATGCTGTGCAGACAGCCATCCCGTTCAAGGTCAAGATGAGCGTCATTGTCCTTCTGGGCTTCGGCGCCGTCAGCTCGGTGGCCACCATCATCCGGCTCAAGTACGTCGTGGAGATCCAGCACATGTCCTCGGCGGACGGTCTTGCTGCTGCCCAAGTCATTGAGACGACCCTCACGCGACCATCTAGTGAGTTTCGCTTTTACGCCTTGTCTCGAATGCCCCTTTTTCGTGCCTTTTTTTTCGTCTTTTAATATTTTGGTCCTTCCAATGCTGACCCGTCTTAGCTCCATCCTCGAGGTCGCGCTGAGCATCTTCGCTGCCTCGCTGTCAGCCCTCCGCCCACTGATGCGCCGTGTCGGCATCTTCTCGGATCTGTCGACGGGCGGGTCCAACACCAAATCGGGCGGCTCACACCCATTGCGCACGTTTGGCCAGTCGAGCGGCCGCGGCATCACCAGCATGGGCATTGGCAACAACAGCGGTGCCATCCAACTCGACACGTCGGATGGTGACAGCGACAGCCACAGCCAGCGGCGCATCTTTGCCGACCGCCGGGCCTCGAAGCCATCTCTGTCGGCGGCGTGAGGTGAAGAGGCGGCATTTTCTGTGTCTTTTTTATTTTCTTCCTACGACGAAAACAAAAAACAAAAACAAAACAACAAAACAAAAACAAAACAACAAAAGCATACACTGGGGTGCAAGGCGTCATGTATACCATCTTTGATTATTTTCTGATTATTCTCTGCAAGAAACGACCTCTTCTATCAATCTATGAAACGCATGCAGTCCATCACTTCTCTCAATCCAACCTAAAAGAAAAACGTGTGCACACCATCCCTGCCCTAAGCGTAGTTCTGGTCCATAAGGGCAGCAACGGTGTCCCAGGGGCGCATGGAACTCCTTGAGACCAAAGTCCTTGAGGGCCCGCGTCGTGTCGGCGTTGTAGGGCACCGGGAAGGGACCACTGCCCTCCAGCTTGAGCGGGAACTTGGGGTACTTTTCTTTGACAAGGGCAATAATCTCCTCCCACGAAACGGTAGCCCCCTTGGCAATCACCTCGGTGACCTGGCCGGCCCGGCTGCAGGTTCGTTGCGGTAATGGCTCCCACGTGGATGGCCGCCAACGTCGCGCACGTCCACCAGCGAACTCGACACGAATGGGGCCGGGCTCATGAGCGAGCCCAGATAGATTTTGTTCACGCCGTGCGCGTCAGCCGGGCCCGACTGCGTGCGGTCGTGGCCAAATGACGTAGAACGGGTGCACGGTGATGATCTCGGGGATGGGGGTGCCCGCTGTGTTCTTGTTTGCCTCGTCGACCCAGTCGAGCGTCGCGCGGTGCGACAGGATCTTGGAAATGTGGTACTTGATCGCCTCGGTGGCCGGCGGCGGCGGCAGCGGCGCATTGAGATCGACGGTAATGGATCGGTTGGCGCCTTCCCGGAAGACATAGCCCGGCGTAAAGTACGAGTCAAGCGGTGCCAGCGAGAGACACGACGATGTGATGATGATGCGCTTTCACCGACGGGACCGACTTGGCAGCGTCGAGAACGGCTACAGTGCTCTTCACAGCCGTTCAATGTAAGCCCGTCTGCAGGTCGACATCGCCATCTGCGGGCATAGGCGAGGCAATGTGCAGGATGTGGGTGATGCCGCCGTCGAGGGCCTTTGCAATGGCCGCGGCATTCTCGAGCTGGGGCACGACCACGACTTCAAGGCGGTCGCCAGCGTCAGGGTGCCGGGCCTTCAGCGGTGCCACCTGGGCTTCTTTGCGGACGGTGGCACGGGTACGGTAGCCCTTGGCCAGGGCCTGGTGGAGGGTTTCGGCACCAATAAAGCCGGTGGCGCCGGGAAATGAGCACAAAAGGAGTCGAAGACATGGTCAAGGATATACTAGTTATAGGGAAAGGTGTCGATAAGATATGATGCAACTGGGATGGGTCTATGTGCTGAGCTTGATGCTGTTTGGTTTTGGTCAGAGGGCTGAGAGTGATGAGGAGGTTGATGATGATGATGATAGTAAAGCTGTTTCTTCATTTCTGGAGACCGTTGTCACCAATATATACATTTTTGTTTCTGTTGATGGCTTCGCCATGGACATGACGAATAGACACATTGCGTGTTGTGCTGGATACGTTTTCGTGTCGTCTCTTGGTCTCGATGGTTTGCCCACCTGCTGCGCCCGTATAAGTTGCATATCTAATACGGCTTACTAAATCCCGCCACGGCCCTTCTCCGTTTCCACACGGGAATGATGAGAATTCATGTTTAGTGAACATGACAGGCCGCTAAACCGCAATAAGGAAACCCCATAGTTTTGCATTTGTCACCCGCCCTACAGCCAATCACAGTCGTCTAATCAGTGCAAGTGCCGCGAACCGAAGCAACCTTCAAGAACCAGCCGAGCAAGGCTTTTATTTTCTGTTTACTATTCCACGTCGTATAAGCTTCTGTTAAGGCTTGAGGCTTTATCCACGGCGTTTACCAGCATTATCTCCAGGCCCAAGACAGACGTGGCCTTTCCACATATTCCAAACCTTTCTTGTCTTTCTCGTCTGTCCTTGGTAATCAGTTGTTCCATTACGAGGTTCTCTGGATAACAATAAGAAAACACCGTGAATCTTTGTTCAATACGGCTAGTATTACCCGAGTCCCGAGTCCCGTTCCTGTTGAATTTGTCGTGCCTTTTGGAGCTTTTAGGCAGCGGCCATGAACTGTTCATTCGTCTTAGGTAAGCAGCAGCTATCTATCAGTAGTTATCGTGGGCAATCGTAGGGACGCTATGCAATCAGCGGCCGCGGTTGGCAAGCTTGGTCAAGACCTCACTCAGAATCATGCCACGGATGTCAGGGCACACGGTAGATGGCTGGTTTAGGTGTGTGTAAGATATACGGTGTGGGTGGCCTTCTACGAGTAATGCCACGTTGGGATTGTTCGTCTTTTTGCCCGTTGTCGCAGTTGGCACCACACCCAACGTCCTTACAACGGAGTAAACCAAAAGCCAAAGTGGGATAAAAGAATAACTAGTAGACAGTGAATAAAATAGATTGATTGTTATCAATATGGAAATAAGTGTGAAATAAGATCTTTTTTTAGTATGTTATTCGAATAAAAACTGTACACAGAATTGTTTTACCGAATAGTGGAATCCAAGATTTGTCACAGGGATGCAAGATCTTTGAGTCGATGCTGACACAGATAGTAAGACCAAGGTGAGGAAAAAGTGAGGAAGTGTCGGGAGGTTGCTGACATGCTGATGGTGTGCTGTGATAATAGCAAACGGCCGCTAAATAGGCTCAAAACGCCAAGCTCAAGTGCCGAAAGTGGAGCCATTCTGCTCACTCCCCGATCCTCAAGGCAATATCCACTAAAACGAGGATCATCCGTCTGCAACCTAAACCTCAAAAAATCAAAAACATCGCCATACTTCCAGACCACGACTGCGCCTCTGAATTTTTCCATCAGCCCTGGAACCCTACACCAGCCTTACATCTTCCCACACGCGACTCTGTCTGTGGCCGAATTTTTTCTCCGCAGGCTCATCAACCTCAAGATTTTCCCGCATATTTAAATCGTGGCTCTTGATGGTATCAAACAGAAGACACGAAGAATCCTACGGACAAAGGTGCTTGTTTTTCTCTAGGTTCTACTGATTTCTGCCTGGTCGTCAAGCGGTTAAAAACTGAGCGATTCGCCCCTTCGGGCCCACTTTAAACATAAACAGACCAACCGCTCCTTCCCACTTCTTACACCTCTTTTTTTCGCACCAGCAGATGCAGCCCAACACTCTCCTCCCCATTGGACCTCACTTTTTCCTCTTCTTCTTTTTCTCTCTCTTCCACCAATTCACATCTTTCATCCATGGATGGTAGACACTCCCCTAAACTTTACAAGAAACCTCCCAATACCGATGTCGCTCTCAACGCGGGTCTGCCTTTGGCCACTCCATCTCTGAACGCTATGGGCGACAGCGAGTCTTGGGCCAACGGCCTCTCTGGGGACGGCTCCCAGAAGCTTGTCGACATTGACGACGGCTTTGAGCGACTCGAGAAGAAGGAGTCCAACGACTCGTCCCGGCCCTCGCTCAAGCGGCAGCTCAAAGAGTGCTGTCTTGATAGCGAGCCTGCTTCGAAAAGGTCGCGCAGCAGTCTGACGTCAAAGAACGAAGAAGAGTTTGTCACAGTCAAGGCAAGTAAAACATTTTTTCTTCCCTTGCACTATTTTCTCAGGAAACTTTCTTATTAACTTACATACAGGAACCCTCCGTCATCGTCGCCAACAAACACCCCGACCCTCTCTACGAAACAGTCTCTGAGTGGCTAGAGGTCTCTGTCCCGAGCGGCGAACGCAGTGCGGTTGACGCCGGCGTCTTTCCCTCCGTTGAAGTCGACGAAGTTGCTCAAGAAACCAACAGAGACTCCAACAACGTCTGCGAAGAGGAGTGTTGCGGAAGTTCCGACTGGGACAATAGAACTCTCGATGACGAAGAACTCGACGACCTCGAAGAAGATACCCTCTCCTACCAGCCTTCTCGTCCCCACGTTCAGGCGATATGCCAAATTCTACAGCGAGGTCCACAGCGGCCACCGGTGGCTCAGGCTATCGTGAGATCAACATGTATCGGAACAATGTCGAGCTCCTGAGCCTTAATAAGCTTGTGCCGCCTGGCACTATGTTCTTACCACGTCAACTCCATTCTTAGAGGAGACCGAAGCTCACCTGGGATTTCTGAGGAACTTCTTTCTAGTTACTTGTCAACCTTGACGGAAGTTTAACATGTACTGCAGCGAGTCCCAGGTCGCAAACTTTTACAAGATGACTTTTTTCCCATGGCGAAGGATGCAAATTTTGGAGAACGGGGTGGCTTGAAATGATCGACAGCCACACCTCTTTGCCCCTGGTCTAGTGCCCGACTTTTGACAAGGAGAATCTATGGTAAACCCAAGCCTGAACCTCCTTGGTTCGCTTACGCCGCAAGGGGCGGGAAGGACTAAGTTCGAACGTCTGAGCGTTTTGAACACTGTCGAAAGATGATCAGTCCAGGGTGTTACTTTCCACTGCAAAAGCTGTCAACAGAGGTTATAAGTCCATACCCTTTTCTGACAGTTGAGTTTCAAAAGGTTCTGGGCGGTGACGGTGGTTGCCAGGCCCACAAATCAATGCGCTGGAAACCATGGCGGCGTGTCTCGTCATTGTCGACCAGTTTGAAAACCGCAAGCTCAAGGAGATCAACGATTCCAATGCCAATCAGTCAGGCAGGCTGCCAGCACGCTTGTCGACAACATTGTCTATGGCGCGATTCAGCAATGGAGCGGAACGCGGCCATATTTTGTCGGATACATTGGCAGAGAGAGACAGGCAGTGCAGAAAAAGTATTTATTCACAGAGTGCGGAGAACTTCTACATGTTGATTGCCTGGACATATGAGCACCTTCCGGAAGCATGTCCCGGAACATTCTGGGAGTTGGGGAAAGATCACGTCGTCGGGCGGCAATCTGTGCGGGTCTCGAGGGTCTGCGCGGGCGCCACAATTGTCAGAAATGGGACCGAGTTCACGGGCCGGCCGCTGTGCCAACAGCCCTGTGCCTCCCTCCCACCCGGTCTCTACGGATAGAGCCCGCAATGGCGAAAGTGGAACTGGATCCCGATGGATACACGCAGTGGCCGGGCCCAGCAAAAGCCGTGGGGAGCAAGGTCGTTGGGGATGCAGCCCGTAAGTACAACCCAAAAAAAGCGACCAGGAAAAAGCGATTTTAAAAGGGGGGGAAGGGGGCAAATGACGAGAGCTGAAAATCGGTAACTGCGTCCCCAGATACATAGCCGAAAGAAAATGGAAAATGATGGTTGACGGAGGGTAAATGGGGGGAAAAATACCAAATACCAAGGCAACTGTTTCGGAAAAATCAAGGGTCCAGGCTTTTTGCCCCAAACCAAAAAAAATACATCATAAAACTGAGTTTGGCCTGGGAAGGTCAAGGGGGTAGGGTCCCCGATCGAGGGGGTTCCTGTTGCGTTGGTGTGCGGGGAGGGTGTATAGCGCAATACGAGAGAGGCGAGAGAAAAGAGGGGAAAGGCAGAAATAAGGAGGTAAGAATACAAGCATATTACGACGAGTAAAACGGGGGGATGGAGGGGGAGCGGGAAGATGGGGCGGCGGAGTGTGTGG
>JADMNF010000200.1:0-60551 GCA_016097085.2 Sporothrix curviconia
CGCGTCCTTGGCGCCCTTGCTCAGCGCGTCACGCACCTGCTCCTCAATGGCTGCCTTGGAGCGCTTGAGATGACGGCACCAACGTGCGTTTTGGGGTCCATGGGGTCACCCAGGCGGTAGCCACGCAGGCACGTCCTGCACGGCCGCAACAAAGGCATCATAGATGCTCTCGTGCACGTACACGCGCTCGACGGCGCAGCAGCTCTGGCCCGAGTTGAACACGGCAGCCGTCGACAATGTTCTCGGCCGCCCAGGCCACGTCCACGTCCTGCCGCACGTAGGCAGGGTCCTTGCCGCCCAGCTTCGAGACCAACATTGACAATCCGGTCCGTAGCAGCCCTTTGCACGGCAAGGCCGCCCGCCACAGAGCCCGTAAAGCCACACGTGAGCGATCAGCGGGTTGCGCACAATCGACTCGATCACGGACGGCGAGCCGCTTGTGAAGTACTGCAACACGCCCGCCGGCAGGCCTGCCTCGTCGAATGCCTTGGAGCGCTTGCCTCGACAACCGTGGGCGTCTGGGCGACGCTTGAGGATCACCGGTGTCACCGGCGAGCAGTGCTGGATGAGCGTGTTTACGAGGATAAGATACGGGTACTATTGCAAAGACGGGGTTTCTCGTTAGCCAACTATGTGGAAATAAGCGTGAACAGGCGAATGCGTAGAAGTGGGTGTAAAAGAGAAAAGGCGTAAAATGTGTGGCCTTGTGAGTGGCTGAAGATACCGGACGCCACCAGGAACGGTGATGCTTTTGGCTTGTGAAAGAAAGAAAAGGCACCCTCGTACCAAGACATGTGCCATATTTTGACGCTTGGTGTTTTCCAAGACGAAGGTGAACGAGAGGGAAAACAAGAAAAAGAAAAGAAAAACTCAACATTCCATGCAAAGATGACGAGCACAGGGCCCACAGGCACCTTGCGAATAAACCGTTCATAGCCCTTCTCTGCCTCGCCGCGTGTGTCCTTGAGCGCCTCGTCACTCGCTTTCAGCAGAAATTCGGCGCGCTTGATGGCTGTCGTGACCTCCTTGCCCGTTGTACGCAATGGGGCGGCCCATCTGCTCGGTGAGCTCGCGGGCCAGCTCGTCGGTGCGGCTGGCGAGCGCGTCCAGCGCCTTGCGCACAATAATCTGGCGGTCGCTCAGCTTCGTCGTTCGCCACGTCTTGAAGGCCTTGGCCGCCGTCTCGGGCAGCAGCGTGAGTCTGCCGTGGAGATGCCATTGCGCGTGACGATGGCCTCATTTGTCGTCGGTGAGATGGTGGTGATGACCTCGACAGACATGTTGGCGGCGGGGAAGATGTTGTGTACGGTGTTAGGGTCGCTGAACAGAAAGAAAAAGGAGAAGGGGAAATGTGCAAAGGAAAGGTAAAAGAAAGTCAAGACAGCTGCGTGATAGGGACAGCGTCGTCATCTTCCTCAGTGCATTGGCGTTTTGCCCCTCCCACTAACAAAGCTCCGAGAGGGCAAGTGCTGCCGAGTGCCTGTGATACGCAGGCTTCCTATTCCAGGTGATAAGATAGAGAGAGTACCGAAGTGGGTCTCCTCTGTTCTGAAAAGGCCGTCCCTAGGCGGTGTACTGGCAATTTTCAGGTGAGCCACCTCTGAACCGGCAGAATTTTAAACTTTTTTTTGCGGGCGCTGCTCCAAAACCGACGACAGCCAAATCCCCAGTGATTGCACGCATCGCCAACTCTGGCAACCAGTTCCAATTCCACCGACAACCCACTCACAGCACACAAAATGGTTGCAGAAAAAAGAAATACGTTCCTTGACGCCGGTGACAGCGAAGAGGAGGACAACCACTACGACTCGGAAGCTGAGACCTGAGAAAAGGCGGCCGCGGCGCCAAGCGGAGAAAGGTCGGCGACAGCGACGACAGCGACGACAGCGCAGACGATGGCAGCGATGATGCGAGCAGCAATGCCGACGGCGCCGAGATTAACGACCGTTTTGACTTTAGCGCTTAGAAGAGGATGATAGCTTTTCTGCAAAGACGGCCAAGGAGGCGGCAATCGACTCTTCTCGGTTGAAAGCGGCAAAGACAAGAAAAGGAGCAGAACCGAGGAGGAAGACGGCATCGACGACAACGACGATGACGATGACGACGACGACAGCAAAGATGGCACACACAAGAGCAAAAAGGCCAAGAAGCTGTCCAAGGACCCGGCAGACAACAACGGCGACATCCGGCGCATTGAGCTGCCGGGCGTCGACAAGCCTCTCACGAAAAAGAACCTGGTGGCTTCGGAAAAGGCTGTGCGCCGCTCCGGCGTCGTCTACCTCTCGCGCATCCCGCCCTTTATGAAGCCCACCAAGCTGCGGTCCCTCCTGACCCCGTACGGCGCCATCAACCGCATCTTTCTGTCGCCCGAAGACCCTCTTTCCCACACGCGCCGTGTCCGCAGCGGCGGCAACAAGAAACGCTCCTACGTCGACGGCTGGGTCGAGTTTGTCAGCAAGGCCGACGCCCAGCGCGCCGTCGACCTGCTGAATGCGCAGACGATTGGCGGCAAGAAGGGCACGTACTACCGCGACGATCTGTGGACGCTGGTGTACCTGCGCGGCTTCAAGTGGCACCACCTGACGGAGCAGATTGCGACCGAAAATGCGGAGCGCGCGAGCCGCATGCGGGCGGAGCTGGAGCAAACGTCGCGCGAGAACAAGGTGTTCCTGCAGAACGTGGAGCGGGCCAAGATGCTGGACGGCATGGAGGCCAAGGCGGCGGCCAAGGCGGCAGCCAAGGACAAGGGCAAGGGCAAGGACAAGGACAAGAACGAGGACACGGTAGCAAAGACGGCTCCAGCTGCGTCACAAAAGGGCGTGCGGTCATTCAAGCAGAAAAAGATGGTGGCACGGGCCGACGAGGGTGAGCAGTCGGAGCATGTGCAGAGGGTGTTGAGCAAGATTTTCTAGATGCGGCCTTCGGGGCGAAAAGGAGTTACATAGCATTTTAATTGGTGTTTTTTTGCCTTTTTTCCCTTTTTTCCCTCTTTTTTTTCCTTTCTTTTTTGGTTACAGGCACATACTTCACTAAAAGAAAAAAACTTTTACAATACATATCACTGAAAATATCAATGGACGAGATTAATAGAATCATAAACTTTTGAATGGATAAATTTATCCAGTCGTATTGAATGATACTTTCATAAGATCGGAAAATAAATATGCACAAACAAACCAACGCCGAGGACAAAATCGTTACGATAACCAGATGTCGTGATGCCAGGGTACGGAAAAGGAAAGGGAGACATGAAAGAGCAGGCAAAGGAGCATGAGTTACTCGGCCTCTTCATCGTTGTCGTTGATGTTGAGGTCGTCGAGGTCGTCCAGGAGCTCGTCCAAGTTGACCCGCGGACCATCGTCGTCTTCGCCGTCTTCGCCGTCGTCCTCGCCGTCCTCGTCTGCCCCCTCCACATCCATGTCACCCGACGCCTCGAGCTTCTTCCTCCGCTCGGCGGTCAGCTGCGCCTTTTGGCTGGGGTTCTTGTACAGCGCCAGCGCAGCGCGCAGCTCCTCGTCCTCCTCGACATCCTGCAAAAACATCTCGTACTCGTTCTCCATGCGCGCCTGGTCGGCCTTCTTGGGCAGCAGCTCACTCTCCTGCTTGGCCATGCGCTTGAGCTTCCAGTTGCGGTGCTTGTTCTTGCGGCGGTTGGGGTAGTGCTTCTTGACGAGCACGACGTCGGGCACCATGGCGCTGTAGGTGTGCGACTTTTCAATCTCGTCGAGCTGCGGGTTGTTGAAGTTGCTGCCCTGCAGCAGGTAGCCCATGGCCGAGTCGCCGGCTTGAGCAGGCCGCCGAGGTGTGTGCGCGTAAAGTAGGTCTGGTCGTTGCTGCCCAGGTCAGAGGCGCGCGCCACCGTGGCCTCGGCCGGCAGCCAGCGGCCCTTGCGAGGGCCCACGGGTTCAATGTCGAGGATGACAAACTCGACGAGCTCCTTGACGTCCGCCAGCGGGGCAATGGGGTTCTTCTCGCGCCAGTAGATGGGGCGGAGATCTCGGCCGTCTGCAGCGTGCAGGGTCGAGCAGGTTGACGGCCGTGCCGATGCGGTAGCACAGGGTGATGGGGCTGATGCCGCCAATCTTCTTGGCCATGTTGAGCGCAGCGCCACCAGGTCATCCTTGCAGATGGGCACAATCTCGATGGAGTAGGCGAACTTCATGGAGCGCGTACCTGAGTGGATGTCCTCGGAAATGAGCTCGGGCGAGTACGTCATGTGGACGGGCACTACGGACTTGAGGAAGTCGACAAACTTGACGGCCTGGTTGCGATGCGCAAAGAAGAAATCGAGGCCCTCCTTGGCCTCGCTAATGTTGAGCGCCTCGCGGTGCGCGCCGTGCTTGAGCATCAGCTGCTCGAGGAAGAGGAACGTCCGCTTGTGCGTGACCTTTTGCCGGACCTGGACGGTGGCGCGCCACACGTTGTGGGTGTAGGACTTTGCGCAGTCGGGGCACTGGTGCGTGCCGACGACGTACATGACCTCAAAGCTCTGGTTGAGCAGCACGCCGTCGGCAATGGCGTCCTGCACGGTGATCTCGACGCGCACACGGCGCGAGTTGGGCTCGGTCCAGATGAAGCGGGCGTCGACGACGCGCACCTTGTTGATGCCGCGCAGCCGCTTGAGGCACATGGCCAGCATCTCGCGGGACTCGGGCTCGGCCGACACCCACTGGTTGGGCGGCACCATCCAGCGGTTGCAGTCGCGGCAGAACTGGATGTTAGCCTCGCGGGGGATGTTCTTAGAGATGTCGACGGTGAGCTTGATGCACTCGTGGCAGATGGCGCCGGCCGCGGTGGTGCCGTCGATGGGCGTGCCACAGTTGTAGCAGAGAATCCTGGGACGGTTAGCACACGCTCGGGTACGGGCGCTTCTCCGGCCTCTGCCTTGTCTCCTCTCGTCTCCTCTTGTCTCCGGGTCAGACTCACGTTGCGACGGTTTTGGGCCCAAGGGCTCCGCCGACTTGGACAGAGTCGTCCAGGTCCATATTCGACATTTTGACAGCTGTAGGAGACTCTGGATGTATGTAGGGTGCTCGAGAGGTGAAATTAGGACGGCTGCTCGCTGCTGGGCGCACGTGTGGTGATCGCTGATCGCTGGTCGTGATTGTTGGGCTGCGGTGTCGTCGGTGATGTTGATCTGCCAGCGGAAATCTTATGAGGAAGGTGCTTTATAAAAAAATTTGCCCCGCGCTTGTTATCGATAAAAAATTGCTTTGGGTGGCGGTTTGCTTAGAAACTAGAGCATTGGCGGGCACCCGGGACTAGGGACCGTTCTGGGCTTTGCAAGGCGGAGACTACAGCGTGCCCGACAGAGAACCCCCCTAAAACGCACTGTAACAGACGGTAAGAAAAGATCAACTATGATTCATAGTGAGTGCCTTCACAGCCCAGCACAGTGCGGGCGGCTGTGACGTCAGACTGTCTGCAAACTGCCTATTTGGGCTGTAATTAAACGGTGGCCAACTCAAGCCACCCAAAGACAAGACAAACTAAATGAGATAAACTTGGGATTGAATATGTATTTCAGAATGCTTGCCAAGGCGTCATTCTTGCAGCCATTGCAGCCATCGCGGAGGCTCGCTTCGGCCAGGAGGGCGCGGTCCAGGCCTCTATCCAGACGCTGAACACCTTTGGCCAGCCAGGCCAAGCTGCCGCGCTGGCCGGCCAGACGCCCGGTGTGCTTCTCGCCGGGGCCAACGCCTGTGCCAAGGTACGGTCCCCTGTTATACCAAGACCCTGCATGCTCGTCCTACCTCACTAACTGCGATGCAGCTCGCTCTCGCGGACCAGATTGTCGCGGCACTCGGCAACGATCCCGCCGTCATTGCTGCTGCTGCTCAACTCGTCGGCGCCGAGAAGAACTTTAACCCCTCGGCCCAGTCCATCCCGACGCTGTGCTCGGACGTGACGCTGCCGGCTACGGCGGCCCTGCGTGGCATTGTCCCGCTGGTGGACCTGCGGTTCTGGGCTCGGACGTCGAGAACGCCAACGCGGCCGCGTCCCTCCAGACGCCCTTTGGTGCCACGGGCCTCAGTGTCGCCGACGTTGCCAAGGCGCAGGGCTTCTCCAACTTTACGGCGCAGGCCAATGCTTAGGCTTTGTTGACGTTGCAGATGTGGAGTGTGTTGAAGAGTCACCAGCTCTCGTCGAGATGGATGAGGCTTTGCACTGTGGGTGGGCTTTGACAGGCGAAGCTAGCCCTTCTTTGAGGACAGCTTCATATAGCTGTTCTCCTAGCCAATGTGATAAAAAAAATATACAAAAGAAAGTTTGGTGGAGGGAAATACTGTCGAGCCTGCTGGACAGGAACAAATGGAACAAGGTAAAGACTGTAGAGAAGAGAAGCTTGCTGATGCTGTTGAAGGGAGGGACAACAAATAGGACGAGATGAGAAAAGGGATGGGCTGTCCATTTTGATATATGGCGTCGATTAGGAAGAGCTGGACAAACAACTTCGGACAAAAACATCGCATTCCGACATTGCCGTGGCATAATGCAGGAGTAATTTCGTCGTCGTTCTCGCCGTTGGACTTCAGCCTCGGTGCATTCTTGGCTGTTTTGGACAGCATCATGAAGGCATCGCGTACAGCATCGAAGACGACTTGGCAGGCCAATGCGTGCTCGCTATGCTGTGCCTTGACAAAGTAACGACGCCCTCTTGAGCTGAAATATCCCATGGTATCTCTCTACTCTGCCTCCTCGCTCGCTGTCGTGGTGCCGTGGTGATCAGGGGCCAGCAAAAGACTTCCAGGTCCTCTTGGCGTTCCACGGTTAATCTGCGCGCGGCGAGATCGTGAAGCTTGCTCATACAGCGGTCCCGAGCCTTGTTGCTGCCAAGGCCGCCATGTAAATGAAGGGTGCGGGTAAAGTTGGGGTTGAAGCAAATATTGTTCTGTCTCTGCGAGAGTCCAGATCGCGCCTTCCTGGCTTGCTGTGGCTGCATCCCGCCGTGCCTTCCCCATGCTTTCGGTCACAGGCCGTACTTTCCGATTTGAGCTTTAGGATTATCTATGGGGCGCACTTTCCTCAGCTAGCAGAATGCCAAGGGGAAAACATCTTGTCAGCCGGATGCACGGATTGAGATCTGCCTGCATACTTCTCAACACAAACAACCAAGATCACAAGCACATGTCCAACTCCGCCTCATGCAAGACTACAACACGAATATTCAAATGATCGTGACAATGACTTTCCCTCTTTTTCCTGTTTTTCCTGTCAAAGCTAACAAGTTGACAAGTCTCGACTACCCTGCGCCCGGGTTAGGGGAAATAGAAATAGGCTTTCCGCGCCCCGGCCAACGAGGATCTCGAAGCCCCCGTCCAACAGTGCACGATCGATCGCAAACATCGAGACAGGGGGGAACAGAGGGAAAAGGCTGCAAAAGTGCCGAGTTGAGCAAAAGACTGCCTCTCGTCTGGGCGCCCGACGTCGGACAGGCCATCTTTATGTTAGTATTCGGCCTTCACCTCAATTTGGACGCGGGTCTGCCAATAAGGATTTTCCGGCGCCAAAGTGCAACCAGGAAGTTGGTTATCCGGCGCTCCTGGCCAGCCGCACCGCTGCTTGGTTCGTGACAGGCCAGCCACGTCAAGACAGGCCAAGGCGACACGCAACAGCCACCCCCGACACCCATGAGATGTCAGAAAGGAGACCTCCAACTCATTGCAATTCGCATCGACAACCCAGCTAGCGTTGCCCCAGGCCTTCGTTTCGTTGCCAGACAATCCGGGGAAGCTCCGACAATCCGACCATCCGCCAAAAGGTCCCTTTGAAAGAACCCACTGGGGGCTGATTGGTTGGGTGAGTGCCTGTGGGGATGATAGAGGGGAATCGGCTTGGCCCAAGACCAACGAGTCATGGCGGGAAACATAACTCCCGTACATTTGATTCTGTATTGGTCGTCATTTGGGCTGTGTTAGACCCTTCTGTCACCCTTTTCTGCCAGCCAGTCTCTAGCCGGACTTTGGAGTCCTTTGCAGACACCAGCATGGCCATTGGCTCCCCCAATATTTCACGCTTGGTCCCCGGATATGTTTGACCGAAAACGGTGCTAACGAACGGCATGTCGGAGTGCCGGGCAACACCTCTTTCGCGCTTTTGCTTCCCACAGAGCACGCGGCACCAATTGAGTCTTTGGGGCAGGTCTAATGGGTCTCTTGAGGGGGGACTGGAGGTCCCTAGCGGGGTGGATGTGCCGCAAAGCCAAGTGAGCGAGTGCTCGCGAGAAGGCGTTGGGATGCGAGCCAGAGTGAGACGGGGGGTAAAGAAGACGCGGAGGCAGGAAAGTGCTGGCATGAAGTCATGAAGGAAGAAGACATAAAGGGCCGATGTGCCATGCGTGCTGTTGGTCAGTCGCTTTGTCTTTCTTTCTCTGGACTTTGTTTCTTCTCAGACATCTTCTCGACATCTCGACATCTCGACACTTTCCTCCCTGTTCGTGTCCTCGATATTTCTTCTCTTCTCTACTGCCTCGGCCAAGCTCCCACACACATCACGATGGGATCCGTTCAGCCTAAGCGCCCTGTCCGCGTGGCCGGTGCCTCGGGCGGTTTCTCTGACCGTGTCCGTGCCATCGAGTCCCTGGCCCGATTTGAGGAGGTGGATGTCATCTGCGGTGACTGGCTCTCGGAGCTGACCATGACCATGCACGGCACGGCCAAGGTCCGCAACCAGGCGGCGAACGCCGGCAAGGAGCTGACCTGGGAAGAGGAGGTCCGCAACGCCATGTTCGCCGAGAATTTTATGGACTGCTTCGAGCCCGCCATCGAGTACCTGGCCAAGAACAAGGTTCGCCTGGCTGTCAACGCCGGTGCTTCCGACACCGAGATTCTGGCCAAGATTGTGCAAAAGGCCGTCAAGGACAAGGGCTACAACCTTAAGGTCGCATGGATCGAGGGCGACGATGTCACCGGCTCCGTCAAGGCGCTGATCGAGAAGGGCGAGAAGTTCCGCAGTCTGATGCACAACAAGTCCCTCGAGGAGTGGGGCTGGAGCCCGTGTGCGCCCAGTGCTACCAGGGCGGCCTCGGTATTGCCCGCGCCCTGACTGAGGGTGCCGACATTGTCATCTGCGGCCGCGTCTCGGATGCTTCACCCATGATCGGTGCTGCTGCCTGGTGCACGGCTGGCGCGCGGACCAGTTCGACGAGCTTGCCGGTGCGCTGGTCATTGGCCATCTGCTGGAGTGCGGCTCGTACGTCGCGGGCGGCTACTGCGCGGACTTTAAGGACATCATGAAGGCCGGCAAGCACATTGACATGGGCTTCCCGATCTGCGGCATCGACTACAAGGGCGAGGGTGTCATGTACAAGGAGAAGAACCGGGGCGGTGTCATGACCGTCAACTCGTGCACGTCGCAGCTGCTGTACGAGATCCAGGGCCCGCAGTACTACAACTGCGACGTCACGGCGTGGCTTGAGGACGTCAAGTTCGAGCAGGTCGGCGAGGACCGCGTTAAGGTGTCGGGCGTCAAGGGCCTGCCGCCCCGCCCACCACCAAGGTCGGCATCACTGGTTTCGCCGGCTGGCAGGCCGAGTACCACGTGTACCTGTGCGGCCTCGACATTGAGGAGAAGTGCAGGTTCACCGAGGAGCAGATCCGCGCAGAGCTGGGCCCGAGATGCTCAAGAAGTTCACGCTGCTCAAGTTCATGCAGAACGGCTCGTCGGTTATTGACGCCCGCAACCAGGACGTGGCCACGGTCGACTTCCGCATTTTCGCGCAGAGCAAGGACCGCGGCGCTGTTCGACCCCAGCCTGCCCTACGGCTTTGCGCGCAAGCTGTATGAGACGGTGCTGCAGTCGTGCCCGGGCGTGTCGCGGCCCAACGACCTGCGCCAGTCGACGGCCAAGAGCTACTACGAGTACTTTGTGACGCTCATCCCACAGTCCGCCTGCACGACCGCGAGCTTTGGCGATTTCTCGAGGCTGCGCAGAGCAAAGGACCGGCGAGCTGCTGAAACATGCGCAACCCCAGACGGCTTTCTTCCGCCGCAGCATGACCCTGCTTCTTGCAGGGCTCGCACACCGGCGGTCTACCCTGGGCATACGGTGACATGTCGCCAGGCCGAGGGGCAAGCCGTACTCACGAGTACCACCCGTCGCTGCTGCCGCAGTCGGAGGAATGATAGCAGCGCGTGCACCTGCTTGTTACGACCACCCCACGCCCGTCATCGATATCCCGCCGCCGCCCGAGTTCCGCACGTACGGCGGCGGGCGCATCGACCGCTTCGAGCTGCTCGGCCGCTCCGGCGACAAGTGTAGTGACTGCAACGTCGGCTTCTTTGTGCGCCACGACGACGAGTGGGACTTGGCTGCGCACCGTGCTCTCTGTCGCCAAGATCCGGCAGCTGCTCGGCCCCGAGGAGGACCACGGCAAGCCCATTGGACCGCTTCGAGCTGCCCCAACGTCCGCGCCGGTGCACTTTTTGCTGCCACGACCACCTGGACCGTGGCTACGATGCCTGCTCAACGTACGACACCCTGGGCAGAACTGCCTCGAGTATCTGCGTGCCAAGACGGTCGACATCCCCGTCAAGTTTGTCGAGCGCGGCACCATCTAAGCGGGTAATAGCGGGTAGCGGGTAGCGGGTCGCGTGCGAAAGCTGGATCATGACATGAACACAGTACACTCCCAATGATGAGTCTATTTATTTTTATGCACATATTTTCTATTGTTCTATTATGGCCTTTCTCTGTACATATTATTCGTTTAGCCATACGAATCTTTTTTGTCTACTCAGTATTGCATCCGTCTTGCTACCTTGCAAAGTGCAGTGGCTTGGTCTGTCTCTTACATTTACTTGTCCTTGTCCCATGTCTGATGCAACTCACATGTCTTTTTGGGGGCTGACATCATTCTCTTGTTCGGTTGTTCCGCAAAATAAACACGGGCCACACGGCAAGGATTTTGCGGGGAAAAGCCCACTAAATGCAGAGAGAGAACCAAAAAAAAAAAAAAAAAAAAAAAGAGAGAGAGAAAGCGCAAGGGACCGGCTTACGTTCTGGCCACATCCAGGACAGACCAGAGCTGTCAACAATTAGACCTTCCCCGATGGCATCCTGGACGGACGGCTCTGATGCAGCTAGCAGCGGTGGACCTGCCCGTCTCGATCTAGGGCGGTTGGGGAGAGTCGAGGGGTCAGCTGTGCCGTTCTCGCTGCACCTGTGTATTGTTATTGTATTTTATTGTATTTTGAAGACAATCGATCCCATGATGATAGCTTGCTGAGGGCGGGATTCTCGGCGCACAAGGAAAGAAAAATACACAGTACAACTTACATGATAAAGATACATGGAACCAAAGACACGACCAGAGGCAGCTGGACCACTGTGCATCGTGACCATGAAGTGTCCGAGACAGGGACCCCATGGCTTGTCGTCTCTTCCTCCACGCATTGACTGTTGTCCTATACCTACCTACCTTTTGTTATCTTGCTTATATGTAAAACCTAGCTAGTTGGCTTCAAAGATGGCCGTTTTCCTTTATTTATCTTTGGCCTTTTTATCTTTGGCTATTTTGTCCCGTTGACTTTCCGTCGACTTTCCGTTGACTTTCCGTCGATATGCATTTTACTATCTCCTCGTATCAGCTGCCAAGTGATCTCGTCAACATCTGCCCCAGAGTCAGTGCCACCCTAGAGGCACATCCCGAAATAATACAAGGCACAAATAAGACAAAACCAGCTGACCAGCCACTCACAGCGACGGCTTTCCACTTGCTCTTGTTTGCGGCCGCGCTGGCAGACTGGTTATCACTTATTCCACTTTTTCTGTCGCCCTTCCCTCTTCTGTATTATTCCGCACCACATATAGCCTGCCAATCTGCCGCGGTCCAACCAAAAGATGCATATCTTTGTCTTTGACGTCCATTTGCGCCGCACACAATCTCTGCCATGTGATGGGAGGAGAAGAGAGACAAACCAGGAACAAGGTGACCAGGAGCGCTCGGGAAAAGAGGAGGGGGAGATTGCCTGCTGTTGTTGCCGCCACTCGCGAGAGCCAATCCCAGTCGACAACGCGCCGATCGTTTTTGAAATTGGTCGCCTTTGGGTGTTCATGTCCAGCCATCCCCCCTGCTTGCGCTGTGAAGACTGCCTGCCACTGGACGAGAAGATCCGCCAACTTTTTTGCTTTCCCTACAAAGTGCTGAATACGGACTGTTTCCTTTCCTGCCTTGGTAACCTCCCGCCGTCCCAATACGCGGAAGACTGTGCCGACTGTGTTTCTCAACCCTTTCTTGCAGTGTGCAGCATCTTCCCTCTCCCATCCCCTCTCGTTTGGCAGTGACTGTCAAAGTGATCGACTCTGTCCCCCTACCCCCGCTCGTGCACCCGAGCGACCCTAGCTGAAGCTTGTCCTTGACCTCCTCCGTTGCACACACATAAACAGGACTAAGGTGCCCTTGTCCTGGCTGTGGACAGATACATTCTCCCATCCGGCCACTCGTGTCTTGCAGATGCACTCGGGGTCGGTTACATTCATCTCCGGTCACGCGCGCCGGCTCTGCATTGGTGGGAGAGGGGGCAGGGGAGATGCAAGGCAAAATAGGTCGAAAGAGTAGAACATTGGAAGAGCGGCGGCGTCTCTGCTTTTGCTGGTGCCAAGATCGCCACTGTGTTGTATAAAGAGGTCACGATGCAGCCCGCCGCGAGGCCCACGGGGCTGGTTCTTTCCCTCCTGTCTGTGACGCTCCTTCCTTGCACAGGATATAAGTGCACGCCGTCCTCTCTTGGCCCCCATCGCTGTTTCCCTTTGTAGGACGTACAGTCGGATCCAGGTGGCCATCGTACCTTCCAGCCCCCATCATCCGGTCGATCGCAGCTTCCTGTACCCTGCTCATTCTGAGGTGCACACCTGCCAAGCGCCCGGCCGGCCTTTTGCCCCTATTCCCTATTCACACCTTGCCATTTAGCCTCACCAGCTTACACCTCCGTCATGGCTCCTCACCACGCATACAGCTCTGTCCAGGGAGAGCACGACGAGGAAAAGGACTATGGCGAAGGCAGCCAGACGCAGACATCGGTGTCCCGTTCATATCGTTCTCCTCCCAAGCGTGCCATTGCCGCCGCGGTGGCTGCCGTGTCGTTCTTTATCCTGGCCGTCTTTGCCGTGTGGCAGTTTGGCTCACCCGTGTTTGCCATCAGCTCGCACGCAGCAGCCTCGTCGTCGGCTGCTGGAGCGGGTCTCAAAGCAGACGACGGCGACAGTGCCGAGGTGCCCCCGCTGGCGCGGTCAACGCCGACGGGCGACAAGTACCTCATCGGCGTGGGCAAGGCCGACATCACCGGCCCCGTGGTCGAGATCAACTTTGCCGGTTATGCCAGCCTGCCGCAGACAGGCACGGGCCTGCGCCAGCGCATCTATGCGCGCACCTTTATCATTGGCGACGTCAGCAACCCGGACGACCGCATCGCATATGTTATTCTCGATACGCAGTCGGGTGACGCTGCCGTGCGCCTCGGCATTCTCGAGGGCGTGGCGGCTCTCGGCTCGGACTATGCCATGTACGGCACCGCCAACATTGCCGTGACGGGCACGCACCAGCACAGCGGCCCCGGCGCGTGGTTCAACTACCTACTGCCGCAGGTGACGAGCCTGGGCTTCAGCGAGCAGAGCTACCAGGCCATTGTGACGGGCGCGCTTGCTTTCGATCCAGCGGGCGCACGAGTCGCTGACCGAGGCTACCTGGACATTGGCACGACCAACATCACGGACGGCAACCTGTCGCGCAGCCTGTACGCCTACATGGCCAACCCGGCGGCCGAGCGGGCCGAGTACGGCATGAGCACAGACACGGTCATGACGCTGGTGCGCCTGCAGCGTGCTTCAGACCTCAAGAACATTGGCGTGCTGTCGTGGTACCCCGTGCACGGCACGTCGATGCTCGAGAACAACACGCACGTCACGGGCGACAACAAGGGCGTGGCGGCATATCTGCTGAAAGGGATGTTGGCAATGGGTTTGTGGCTGGTTTCTCCCAGGCCAGTGTCGGCGACACGACGCCCAATGTGCTGGGTGCGTGGTGCGACGATGGGTCGGGCCAGATGTGTAGCTACGAGAACAGCACATGCGCAGATGGCAAATCCGAGTCGTGCCACGGCCGCGGACCCGAGTTCTTCAAGCTCGATCTCGGCGTGTCCAGCTGCTATGAGATGGGCCGCCGGCAGTACGCAGGCGCTCTCGATATTTACGTAAGACTCGTTCTTTCTTTTCTTCTCGGCTCACACCGCCGCGAATGTGTAGTAGTTGCTAACCGTCTCCCTAGAACGCCCTCACAACGGCCTCGACGCCCGTCGTTGGCACGTCGGTCAAATCGTACCACTTTTACCAGGACATGTCCTACTTCCAGTTCCAGTTGCCCAACGGCACGAATGTGCAGACATGCCGGCTGCCCTGGGCTACTCCTTTGCTGCCGGCACCACCGATGGCCCTGGTGCCTTTGATTTTACGCAGTCCGACTCGGGCAGCCCTGACGCAAGCCCGCTCTGGGCCGTTGTTTCCGATCTTTTGAAGACGCCGAGTACCGCACAGTCGGCGTGCCAGTACCCCAAGCCCATCCTCCTGGACGTGGGCGAGATGAGCGAGCCGTACGCCTGGACACCCAACATTGTCGACATGCAGGCCCTGCGCGTCGGCCAGCTGATCATTATCGTGTCGCCGTCCGAGGCCACCACCATGTCTGGTCGCCGCTGGCGCAATGCCGTGCACGACGAGGCCGCAGCCACCTTCCTCAAGGGCGGTGTCGACCCCGTGGTCGTGCTTGGCGGCCCAGCCAACGTGTACGCGCACTACTGCGCGACGCCCGAGGAGTACGGCATCCAGCGGTACGAGGGCGCCAGCACGCTCTACGGCCCGTGGGAGCTGCCCGCCTACATTAATCTGACGGTCAGCAACCTCGCATACCTTTCACCCGACGCCACCGGCGCACCGGCGGCTGGACCGACACCGCCCGACAACCGCCAGACGTCGCTCAGCTTTATCACCTCGGTGGTGTTTGACGGCGCGCCCATTGGCCAGTGCACATCGCAGCCATCGACGGCGTACACGGCGGGCCAGGTGATCAACGCGACGTTTGTGGGTGCCAATCCGCGCAACAACCTGCGGCTCGAGGGCACTTTTGCGGCAGTGGAGCAGCTGAACAGCACGGGCGGCTGGGCGCAGGTGCGCGACGACAACGACTGGTCGCTGGTGTACACATGGGAGCGCACCAACACGGTTCTCGGGTACAGCTCGGTCGTGATCAGCTGGGAGTCGGAGGCGACGGCAACGCCGGCCACGTACCGGCTGCGGTACTATGGCGACTCCAAGTCGCTGTTAGGACGATCACGGGCTTTAGCGGAGCCAGTAATGCCTTTACGGTGGCAGCGCGTGAACAAAGAGAGAACAGGGTGGCTAGGATGCGACAGGGGAAGCAAAGGAAGGACTGGGTTTTGGAGGACAATGGCTCTGCATGATATTTACTATTTGATTTTTGATGAATGCAGGAATGAATAAATGAAAATATTAACTCGACGACGAAAGAACCAAAAAAACGCCGATGTGAACGAACATACAAAACATCACACGCACCTTTTGAATAACCCCCCCCCCCCCCCCCCCGGCTCCCCTACGAACTCTCCGTCTCGTCGTCGCTGTCGCTCGGCCATGGCGGGTCGGGAATCCGCCGGAAAATGGCCACAAACTTTTGCCCGCCGTTGCGCGACACCTTCTTGCCCTCTTCAGTCGCCGTCCGCATAATGCGCACACACGGGTCGCCCTTGCCGCCCTCCTCCTCGTCCGCAGCTTCCTCTTCTGGCGGCACGCGCTCAAACGACGGGTGCGCCGCAAAATGGCCAACCATCCACTTGTGCAGGTCCTCGACGTCGGTGATTGTGTATACCCGACCCTCGCCGGGCTTCAGCACATATGCGTACTCGGTCGCCAGCGTCGGCGACACGATGCGCGCCTTGTGCTTGCGCGCCTTGAAGTGCGGGTCGGGAAGCACAGAAAGATCTTTTGCAGCTGGGCCTTGTCGAAAAAGTTGGGCAGGAACTTCATGGTGTTGGCGCGCACGCAGGCAATGTTGGCGTACATGGGCTTTTTGTTGTCGGCGTCTGGTGAAGCAGACGCAGCATTGCGGTTTTGCGCGCGCAGGCGTGGATGCGGTTCTGGACAAACTCGGTGACATGGTCGCGGATCTCGAGGCCGAGCACCAGCGTCTCGGGCATAGAGGGCGCCAGGCCGACAAGCAGGCCGCCAAAGCCGCAGCCAATGTCGGCCACCTCGACACGGGGCCCGGCTCTTGTTGTTGTCGTCGTCGTCGTCGTCGTAGCCCCGGCTGTTCCCGCCGTCTTCGCTCGTGGAGGGAAAAAGTCGGGTAGAGCGACGGCCAGTCCATGACGGCAGGGCTGGCAGGGCTGCGCACTGTTAGCAGATGATACCTAGTTTACAACTCCAAATCCCCCATCTCTCACCCGACGTACTATACGAGGTTGTGGTCCGAGAAGGGATTCGCGTGTGCGCGCTGCCGGTAGAACTTCTTCTGGGGCAGCTCCGGCACCGAGCCGTCGTCGCGCGGCTGCTGCGCCGCCAGCAGGTAGCTCTCGCGTTTTGAGCGTTTCGACATGGTCGAATGGGGGGGTTGCGAGCCGGGGAGGTCTGGATTAAGCAAAATGCGTCAACTCGGAGAGCGTCGTCAAGGGTGAGGCCAAGGACGTCGTCAAAGAATTGTCTAGACTTTTTTTGCGGGGCGCTTATCGATAAGGGGCGTTAGAGAGAAGTGTGTTTTAGATGTTAATACAGGCGTTCTCCACAGATAGTTCTATATCCACCTGCATTATGGGTAAACATGAAAGGCAAGCATCATTTTGAAGAAACGATTATACTACCAAGGCATTCAGCACGCAAAATTTTGTGGTCCAGTCTGTGGAACTAGAATATTTCGCTGCATGTTACATGTTGTTCTGTCCGTCGTCAACCAGGCAAAGCCAACCACTCTCAACGTCTTCACCAGTCGAAGATCTATCGAAGAAGCTCATCTGTTGCTTCGACTGAGCCGGCCGTTGATGCGGTCGTCCAGCTTCTTGCCCTCGTCGCCAAATACACCAGGATCAGGGCCATGCGAGCGGTCAGCAAGCTGGAGAGCCTGCCGCTCATGTGGTATAAAGCGGTGCTGGATGCGGCCTTCACACGCGTCGTCCAGTTTCTTTTCCAGCGTGCGCGCCAGCTTCAGCCAGTAGGCGGCATGGTCCAACTCGGCTGGTGGCCTATCAGCTCCGCGATAGCAGAGGCCGTACGTTCCTGGGCTCATTTTTCCCATGACGGGGCGGATGGGCCACATGCGATCGGTGTTGGCCGTGTTTTCGTTGCCGTCGTTGTCGTCCTCACGCTCTTCGCAGACCACATCCACTGTATCTTGAGACAGATGGCGCGTGTTATAATCGACAGCACAGACGTCGAGATTGTGCAGCATCCAGCGGCCAGGCAGTCCTGCGTGCCACAGATCAGCCAGCAATTCACGTACACGGGACCGGGCCGCAGCGAGGGCGCACGCGGCAGCCTCCTTGTCCGGCGACAGTTGCTTCACCTCGTGGCGGTATCTCGAAAAGAAGTGGTCATCTTGGCTTTCCAGAGTAGCTAGCACATGCAGCTCTGCAGGGTTGAACGCAGGATGGATGTGCCCCTCGCGAGCCTTGTTGACCTTGTGGGCAAGACGCTTTGCTGTGCTGCCCAGAACTCTTCGTCGTCGAGGTCTGGCCGTAGTCCATCTCCGGCCCAGCGAAGCTCGACAGCGTTTGCAAGCTTCGGTGAGTAATACCAGGGATTGCAATGCCTCTGGCTTTGCTAGAGGCCCGTGTCTGGGGTCGTGTGTCAATGCTTGGGTGATAGAAAGCCTCGGAGTGAAGAACCCAGAGGCCCGGCCGCCCGAGCTCGGCAAGGTCAACCAAGTGGCCGAGGACCGAAACTTTGCTCAAGGCAAGCCGTCTTGCGTGGCTTTGCCACACCGAGTGAAAAACGCTCGACTTATCCTGCTCGATTGCTTGCAGGACGCCGAGGTCGCCGGGGTAAATGCCGGCCGGCCGAATGCGTCTTTGCTTGACCAGCGCAATCTTTTCGAGAAGCTCTGCCTTTTTCTCTCCCCAGAACGCCAAGTCATCAAACCGGGGCGTGGAAAGACTGTCGGCTGCCCAAACAGCCCCGTGTCCGTCAGTAGCAGCCCAGGGCCGGCCGCTGAGTAGATCTTGACCTCGCGGCGTGGGTCTCGCGTCTGTGGCCTCGTATCGTATTCGGGGCAGTAGATGTCTTGGGTGTGCAGAACCCAGTGGCCCTGGCGTCCGAGCCGTACGAGTTGGAGCAGGAGATCACGGATGTGCAACGGCGCCCCTGCTGGTGCTGGCCGTGTCATCTGCTGTGAGGTCGTCCCAGAGCTCGGGGGAGACCACACATCTGAGGTGTTTACGAGTCCGTTGACCATGTCTGCGACGGCGACGTGAGGTGATTTGGTTGCCGAAACGTGTTTTTCTTGCACAAGCATGTGTTGTCTTGACCGGGAGTGAGGCACGTAATATATGAGCTATATATATTAAATTTATCGGCAGACTCTTATGAGCCTGATTTGGGCTGCAATTCAGCTGCCACTGCTGAACAACAGTCGATATCGTCTGCGGCAATTCTGCAGATTATCTCGACATTGTCGCCTGCAGATAAATACGATTGGTTCTATCTGCAGCAGCCACTCTCTTTTTCATGCATGAGTGCCCGCTCTAACCCAAGTTTAGAGCAAGGGTGCATATCTAATTATTATAAACCAATTGGGTTTAAACATCACAACTCTGATACAGTTTGTTGTTCGTTGTGGGTGTTGTCGAACCTTAGAAAGTCACATTATGCGGGTTGACAAGCGCTGGCGCTGCTTTGCGCTAATACGCTAAACGCTTGGGCACATTACTGCTGTATTACAGTACTCTGCACTGCTGTCATGCTCATCTAAGCGCACCTCTTTAACCTCCGAGCTAAAAATGACGACTCATCAATTCTAGCCATCACTCATTCAACCATCAATCACCTAACCGCCACACACACCACGATGCCGCAAGATCCAGATCTCTACGGCCAAAAGGCCAGGAAGAAAAAGACAGAACTGGGTCTGGCAAACACGCTCGACTTACGGCGCACATGCAGTCGCTGATCAAGGCGAAGCCCAGCAGCAGTTCCAGCAAAAGCGGCGAGAAGAGAGGCAGCACGGTTCTCTTCTCGTCGGCATCCTCGGCGAAGCGGAGCAAGATATTTGACAACAAGGACGACAAGGACGACAAGGACGACAAGGACGATAAGAGCTCCAAGAGCAAGAGCAAGAGCAAGAGCAAGAGCAAGAGCAAGACCAAGGCGCGTGGGCCAAGCGCCCGATACAGGGCTCTGCCGGTGCCGAGCTCGACGCACACGAGCGCGAGCTGATCCGCCGCAACATGGCCGCCAAGGCCAAGCGGTACGCCGAGATGCAGCGCGGCGACTACATTCCACACGAGGGCGAGGTGCAGTCACTGGTCGACTTTGACCGGAAGTGGGCGAGCGGAGGAGACACGGTGGCGGCGACGCGAGCGAGAGTGACCGCTCTCCCTCGAGCGACAGCGAGGACGACGAGAACAGCGCCGACGACGGCTCGGCCGACGGCTCGTCCAGCAACAAAGAAATGGTCGAGTACGTTGACGAGTTTGGCCGGACCCGGACCGTGTCCAAGGCCCGCCGCGAGCGCGACCTGCGCCGGGAAGAGCGTGCGGCTCGCGCTGCCCAGGACCTGGAGGAGATGCGTGCACGGCCGGCACCGCCACCCGACGCGTCCCGTCTGCTGTACGGCGACGTCATCCAGACCGAGGCCATTGAAGCAGCCGTGGACCGGCCGGCACCATGGGCTGGAGGCGAGGCAGACGACGATGGCGAACAGGAGAAGCCCACGCATTACCGAGCTCACGACGACGTGCGCACACGGGGCGCGGCCTTTTACGCGTTTGCAACCAATGACGAGGAGAAGCGCGCAGAACAGATGCAGGCGCTGGCCGACGAACGGGCCAAGACGGAGACGGCGCGGGCCGAGCGGAGTGCACAGCTGGACGCGCGCAAGCAGGAGATGGCTGCGCGACGAGCAGCACTGGCGGAGCGCAAGGCCAAGAAGCAGGCGGACAGCTTTCTGGACGGGTTGGGCAAGGATTTGTTTTCCGGGGGCGGCGACGGTGATTGAGCTGGAACTAGCACGAAGGTACGAATGTACGAATGTACGAATGTACGAATAGATAGACAAGACAAACGATACCCATTTTACGACGCATAGGCAAGTCCAGAAGTATCGGATTTCTACCCAAGAAAACATAAACAAAAACAAGGCTGGCCTGCGTCCGAGGCCGGCATGTCATGTCCAGCTGGCGCAAAATGCTACTGTTGTACAAATGTATATACAAGAATGCAAAGGCGGTGCAAAAGAAAAAAAGGGTAAGGGAAGCAACGGGGTGGGTGAAAGACGAAGAGAAAGAGAGAAAGAGGACAGGAGGAAAAGAAAGAAGAATCACTGCACCGTCCGCTCCACGAGATCCCGGTACAATGGCCTTGACGTCCTGCACATCGGCCCGCAGCTCCTCGACCAGCTCGCTCTTCTCGCCCAGCAGCTCCAGCGTCGTGTCGTACCGCGCCTGCAGGTCGCCCACCTGCGCCTCCAGCTCGCCCACGGCGCACCGCCGCCGCCCGCCCGGCCTCCGAGTCCTTGATCAGCTGCAGCACCTCGGCCCGCGCTTCGTTGCGCTGCTTGGAGATGCGCGCCAGCTCCTCGCGCGCCGCCACTTTCTCGCTCTCCAGCCGCCGGATCGCTGCGCTCATCCGCTCCACAAGCTGCACCGAGGGCCCGCGGCCACGGTCGACACCGACACCATATCGTGCATCAGGGCCTGCTGGGGCGATGCCGAGCGCTCCATGCCGTCCAGTGGATCGTCTGTGTCGCCTGCTGGGGTTGCCGCGGCCGATGAGTGGACCAGCGGCGCGTTGCGGGATGGGGGTGGTGCGGGTTGTGGTGGTGGCTGTTGTTGTGATTATTGTTGTGATGGCTGTGGGTGTGGTTCTGCGACGACGATGCCAGCGAGCCCGTGCCCACAACAACACCGCCTTCCGTCATGGTCGTCGGGCTGAAAACCGGTGGCAGGCCGCTCAGGTTGCTGCTGCTGCTGTTCAGCAGGCCTGACAGCGGCCGGTTGCCGCCTGGTGGCTGGCCCGAGGGCCGCCGCAGTGAGAAGCGCTCGGTCGGGTCGTCCTGGCTCGAGGGCGCCGAGACCTTGCGCAGCTTGTTCGACAGGCCTTGCAAGCCCAGCAGCTCCGAGCTCCAGGTCCGCGACGGGTTCGGGAGCAGCGGCGTCTCGGGCCGGCTGTTGCTGCCGCGCATCTGGGGCGGCATCGGCGACAGCGGCAGGCCCGTGATGTTGGGCAGGCTCTCCAGCCAGTTGCCGCGGTCGTTGGCATCGCCGCGCCGTTCGCTGCGCTCGCCCTGGTGCTTCTCCTCCTTCCAGGCCGCCTTCTGGCTGACTTCGTCGAGCTCTGCTTTCAGCTGGTCGCGCGCAGCTTCCACCTCATCGACACGCTTCTTCAGCGCTTCGATCTGCGCTTCATACGCGCTGACGTCCTCTTGGACCTTGGGCAGCTTGAATCGTGCCTCTTCCAGGTCTTCTTCGTTGCGCTTTGCACGCAGTGCCTGTGGGATGTTAGTCTCTATGTTGCTGCTGCTGTCGTTGTTCTTTCTCAAACAGGGTTGACTCACAGCTTCGCGGCTTTCTTGCGCATGTCCGACTCCCGCTGCAGCGCCTCATCGCGCTCCTTTTCTAGATTGGACACCCGCGCCAGCAGCGTTGTCTCGATGCCCTGCCAGTTCTCGCTTGCAATCGAGTACTGCGACTGCAGCGTCTCCACCTGCCGCATAAGCTTGGCCTGCGAGTCGCCAATCGCACCTGACGACACCTCCTTCGGCCCGGCCGCGCATCGCCTCCAGCTTGCTCTCCATAATCTGCACCTCCGCCTGCGCCTCGAGCTCCACCACACGCACGCGCTCCGCCGCCTTGTCCGCCTTGTCCTTCCAGTCATAGATTTGCGCTTTCGCGCGGTCTGCTGCCAGGGTCTTTTCGAGCTGCGCCGTTGCAGCTGCTCTTCCAGCTCTTTGGTCCGCTGCCGCTCCTTTTCGAGCGCTTCGTCGTTGATCTTGGTCTTCATCGTCTCGGCGTTTTCGTGCGCTGTCTTGAGCTGATGCCGGAGGTCGGCAATGACCGCGTCCTTGGACACGGCGTCGGACCGCAGACCCTCAACTTCCTTCTGGACCTGGCTCAGCCGCTTATGCGCCTCTTCCTGCGCCCGCTCGAGCTCCGTCGCCCGCTTTGCGCGCACCCGCAGTGTCTGCAGCTCGCCCTCGACCTTGGACCGCGCTGTCTTGAACTCGGCAATCTCCTTTTCGTCGTCGCTGATCTTGACGCGCAGCTTTTTCAGGATTGTTCGGTGCTTTTCCTCCGTGACGCTCAGGTTCTTGCCCTCGAGCATGATCTGCGCAATCATGGCGTCCTTCTCTGCCAGTTTCTTCTCCAGGCTACCGGGCTCGGCCTCGTCTGTCGCCTTCTTGGCCGCCTCGGCCGCTTCCTTGGCGAGGTACTGCACTTTGGCCTGCAGCGCTTCTGTCTTTTCGCTATGGTGGTGGATCTCTTCCTGGTGCTGTCGGCGCTGTTCGAGGAGCTCCGCCTCGAGCTGCTTGATCCGCGACTCGCGCACTTTGTCGAGCTCTGCATTGGCCGCCACCAGTGATGGCACCGGCACAACGTCTTCCTGTATTGTCGGTGCATCTGTCAGGGTTGTCGTGCCTGTTGTTCTCGCCGCCGGTTCGGGTGCAGAGGTAGTTGTCGTCGTTGTCGTCGCATTCTCGACGGTTTGCTAGTCTCGGCAGCTGCTACACTTGCTTCCGCTGCCGCCTTGCCGCTGTTTGTTGTGGCGGCTACCTCTGCTGTGGTCTCTTCTTTCGTGTCTACCGTTGACTCAAATGACGGTCGTTTGCTGCCGTCAGTGGATTTTCGGGCTGTGGCCGTGCCGTGGCTGTGGCTGGGCTTGTATCCGTTGTTGTCGAGAGGACATCTTTGGAGCTGGCGCCAACACTGTCGATTGACGCTCGGCTCGGCACGTCTAGGCTCTGTCGCGGGCTATTCGATGCAGACGCCGAGGCCACAGAGCTGCCGAGACTCGGTGACAGGGCTCCACCGCTCTTTGCCGCCACGGCTCGTGCCAGCTTCTCCTGGAGGCGGTCGTTTGCGCGGTTGCGGGACCCGGATCGCGGTGAATCTGGAAGATGTGTTAATCGCCAAAGCTAGGCTGAAAATGGAGTTCATGGTGCTGGAAAAGCGACATACTTGTTTTTGCTGCCTGCACGGCCGGCTTTGATGGTGATGGGCTGCGGCTGCGGTGGCTTGGCCGTCTCGTCGGCCTCGCTGAGGATTGTATCAAGACGCGCCTCGACGCCGGCCACCGCCTGAGACAGCAGCGAGCCCCAGCGCGTGCCGCCCTTGGCAGACGAGGACGACATTGTTCAGGTTGGTTGTGTAGTGAACAGTGTCCGCCAAGAGCTTTACTCTCTCCTCTCACGCTCTCGTCGCTCTCTCGTCGCTCTCTCGTCGCTCTCTCGTCTCGCAGCAGTCTCTGCCAATGTCAGGGCGCAAACGCCGTCAGGGGGGAGAGGGGTCGTCAGTCGTCGGAAAAGCCTGTTGGCGAGGGCATTGGTCGGTCTGTGGCATGCAACCGTGTTTGGTACTCTGTGTGCTCCGTACTCGTACGCGTACACCGTACAACGAGAAGAAAATATAACATGCAATGCGTGGCGCAAACGCTCACTTCCTCGTCAGGACGCGCGCCAGAGAGCTATCACGAAGCGCCCCCTACCCACTCTTCGTTTCGTTTCTCAATAGATCGCGATCGTCGTCGTAGACGCGGGTTGTCCGTTTCACCGCTGTTATCGGCTTTACTCGAGACAATTCTTTGCGAGATAGCGAAATAGCGAAAATAGCTGCAGAGGGAGGAAAGAAGGAAGAAATGGCGTTCGGACCCCAGATAGTCGGGAGACGTTGCGATTACGAGGCCCTGGGGCATGCATGGGGGTTTTGGATGTGTCGTTCTGTGCCTAGGGCGTTTGCATAAGGCGACAGGGCGTCGCTTGTGTGGCTCTGTGGGTGTCGTGTCGTGTCGGCAGCAAATGAGACACGAAAGAAGACAAAGCTGACAAGTCAGTCAGACTATTACTGCTGGCTTTCTCCTGCTCCTTCTTCCCCAATCCCAAAGGAGCTTGAGGCTGATGCCACGACCCACTTTTTGCGCGTAACGCAATACGGCAACAAGACGCTGGAGCAGACCAAAAGCCAGAAGGAGCCCTGGCACAGTAAGCTCGCAGGAGCGCACGCACTGTCACAGCCGAAAGTGGACTAGTGGCATCTACGAGCACCAAACCAGACACCGCCGTGACGGAAAGAGGTCTTCATGCCAGTGCCAAAAGCAAAGAAGGACGACAGTTCTGCTCGCTCTTTCCTCGTGTTGGGACGTATCTGGCTCCTTCCGTCCAAAGCGCCCCGGATGACAGTTTTAGACCCATCCGAGGCTCTCCAGCAGCGGAAGGAAGCAATGGAGCATCTCGTAGCAGCTTCCAGTCCCCTGTAAGTCGCAGAGGCAGCTTCGGATAGGCCGGCCAGCCGTGGCCATGGACCCAGTCCTGCGGCATGCCCCAGCAGCGCCTGTTGCGTCGTTGGCAGCTAGACTCGTCAGTCAGCGCGAGCAATGCATGGCCACGAGAAAGGCGAGCGAGTGCACATGCTGCTGCAAGAGGCGAAACCGTTGGGAGCTGGGGATTGGTAAAACGGAAGCTACGGTTTGTGCGCGAGGGCCGAAGAACCCCAGAACACAGAAGGAGGCGAGGGCGGATACGGAGTATCTGACCAGTACTTTCCTGGAACCTTTTATCTGTGGCAGCCCCGTCCTCGGCTTTTCTTGCTTTGTATCTTAGCTTCATAGCTTCACCGTCGAGTTCCTTCCTTTCCTTTTTCTTCGCTTCTTTCGCCCACGGCTGCTTCTCACCTCCTTCCTCGCCAACGTGGTCGCGGCCTTTCCATCCGCCGGCGCTTCCTTCAAGCCATCCAACCGACGAGTGCACGTTTCCCCGCTCCTTCTCATTCTGTCGGCTATTCTTCCCACGCACTCCGGCGTGCCCTTCTTTCCCATTTTATCGGTAAGTGGACAGAACCAGGCTTGTAAGATACTCTGGGCACAGGCACCGCCACATACACGAGGCAGGTGCAGACCGGCAACTTCCGTCCCAACCACCAAGGTCTGTATCCGGCAGGGCCGCGTCCAGCCGGGGTCAGAAGTCTGCCCGTCTTTTGTCTGCACCCTCCGGACCAGGCCGCTATTGCCGTCCTAGTTCTGATGCGCTGGGGCAATGGATTGGCCAACACCACATTCTTCACGACTGCCCGGGAGCTAGCCTTTGTCCTTGGAACTCAAATATTTCCACGTCTCCCTTTCTACGACGTCGCCCACGGCTCGTCAGCCGCACCGCCACACCTTCGCACCTGTTTGTCGCCAATCATCTCATATTCGGGGCGACTGCCATTGGATATCGCATCACTCCAGCTTTTGAATACCCAGCTTACATGCTCTTTCTCGTTCTCCACAGCTCCCGTTCCGATTTTCGACTGCAGCAACGGCAAATGGCTTCCTTTCTTCAGTTCCCATACCGGGAAGCCCGAGATGGCATCTGGGGCGAGCAGACATCAACTCTTAATTGGTGTGAAGAGGTATGTCTTGTTAATTGTTTTTGTCTCTGAGCTGCTTTATGATGTTGGCGGGATGTGTCGCATTGCCTGTAATCTGGAATCTCTATGTCTGGGTATTATCACGGTATCTTACAGATCCCGGTCAGTCGAGTCTTGGCACGGCCCGCGCCGCCCCTGGAATGCCCCGGCGTCGCACGGGATTGACTGTGTGCAACAGAGCCGCAAAGGTGACAGGCAGGCCGGCCGAGACGGACAGTCGCTGACACGGGCCTTTTCTAGGACTACAACATTACTTCGTACTGCGCCGAGTTTGTCAACAGCATCACGAACTCGACTGGTTCATATGGCTGGGCGTCCGGGGCAATCCGGGACTGTATCCGCTACCGGCACCGGCCCGTCTTTGTTGTTGCGTTCATCGGCTACATTGTGGTGGGCCTGGGGTCAATAGCGTTCCACACAACATTAAAATGTGAGTTTTTTTACCCTTTTGTAGACACACATTTGTGTGTCAGCATATATTTCATATACATACAGCTTACTAACTCGAAATTACAGACTCGATGCAGCTTGCTGACGAACTGCCCATGATCTAACGCCACCTGCATTATCGGCCATGCCACGTTCTCCCTACGGCAAGTCACCAGCTGTCTCGAATCTTATTGGGCTCGGCCTGTTCAGCCTGGGCCTGCTCATCACTGGTGGTCTACCACTTTACCAAGGAGCCCGTGTTCCACCAGGTCTCCTTTGCCGGTCTGACGTGTGCCGTCGTGTTCCGGTCTATGTGGGATATGGAGAAGCAGCTACGGCCGGCCTTGCAGGTCTGGTCGCCCGAACGCGCGAATGCCATCATGTCGCAGATGTGGAAGATGTGCCTGTCGGGCATTGGGCTGTTCCTCGTCGGCTTTTTGATCTGGAACCTGGACAACATCTTCTGCTACTACCTGCGCCAGTGGCGGAACGTGTTGTTGCTGCCTGGTCTATCGTGCTCGAAGGCCACGCATGGTGGCATATCTTTACAGGACTCGGTATGATGCGTCTATCCTCATTCTATCTTGTCTATTTTTCTAAGAGAAAAAGTACTAACGCGTCCTAGGTGCATACTACTTTATCGTCTGGCGAATGTGGTTGCACACGTGCTCGAAGGCAAAGAGCACGACTTTGCGCTGCAGTGGACTCGGCACTCACGTCGATTCCCCGGGTTCTGCCCATTAACAGCGCCGGGACTGCCGAGGGATCGTTGTACAAAGGACGGCTCGACTAGATGATCATGCACCTAGACAACAGATAATCCACGGCGGCAAAGGGCCGAGAGGGGTCAAGGGCCAGACTTTGGCATTCCGGCAGATAAAGCGGCTCTCTTTTGGATAAACTATACATTATGGGCCGAGCGAGTGCAAACAGCGCAACGTTATAATTATCAGCGTTCTTTCTTGGGTCTGTCTTGGATACACCTTCTGGATATAGATGTCAGCTTACAGTTTAGAGTCTTTTTGGATAGCAGCGTTAGACAAACAGCGAGTCTGTTTAAAGAAGATGTCAGATGGAGTTCACAGCATGGCAACTGGCACGTTTGCAATCGGCCTACCACGCCTTACAATCTGTCTCATGCTACGCCAAATGTCACAGTAAGCTAACTGCATTACGAGTAAAACAGCCTCATCCAAAGCAAGGTTTTGTCGGGTTTCGATCCAGTGAATCAGCAGTCTTTTAGAGTCAGCAGATTGACTATTAAGGTCAAGGTCTTTAACTAGATAGAGCTTTTTAAATAACCCGAATAGACCATCTGTATATGTATAACAAGGCTTCCGTACATTCAACATGTTATTAAACCAGATCAACCACAAAGACGTGTCGAAGTATGTTAATTCTGGCTGGTCTGTCAACTCGGCTGCTAGTCGCACTGTAACGAGGTTAATAATATTAAGGGTGGTACGCAGTACCAACATAAAGAGCAGCTTTGGTGGGGGTTTGGCCTAAAATTGTCTGGACTTGTTCCAGGCACGACCACAATTTTGGGGCGGGGAAAGGCCGTTGTAGCGAAAGCTCTGCCGTAATAGCTTCAACAAAAAGGGTTCACGAAAAAGGGGAAAACGACAACCTCTCAACCTCTTGACCTCTTTGACTCTCTTCCCACCCCTTTCCAGCCCGTCCGCTCGCACGCATACACTGCCACCATGTCTCTGGTTCCAACGCAGGCCCTCCAAAAGGTGCGTCTCTTTTCTCCAAACGGCAAAGCAGACCCAGGGCCCGACAGGCGAAATGCCCTCTTATGCCCCCTTAAGGACCACAGGCTAAAAGCCGCATTTTTCTTCTCCCAGACAGGCTTTCCCGGCGGTCTCGAGGATCGATGACGCAGTCCCTGCAGGCCCAGGGCAGGGCAGATTTTCCCGAAATTGGGTTTGGCGTCTTCGCAAACCGCCCCAAAACCAAGCGGAGAGGCTGCGGAGGAATGCGGCATTTCGCGCGAGGCTGCACGCAGCGAGCCCTCGCCCATCGCCTGGGCCCGGTCCAATTTCCACCAACGTCTACGAAGGCGTCGGGCAAGATGTGCTCTCTCCTCTCTTTCCGCTCTCTGCTGTTTTGGGAACAACAGCACAACTACAAGGCTGTGGCTGGGAAAAAAACTAACAGCCCTTTCCCCGGCTTCTTTCCAAAGGTTCGTTTTTGGGGAGCCCGTCTCCTCGCTCAACGACAACTGGGCAAGCAAGTAAAAAGACACTCGAGTCGGCATCCGGTCGCAGTCGAGGCCTCGGCAAAGCCCGGCTGCGCACTTCACCTTCGAGGGACGACACCGCAAGAACAGCCAGGAGCACATTAACCGATTCTGACGCCGCGGCGGAGTTTGAGGGGTCCCGTAAGAAGAAGAACAATGCGGAAGGAAGAGACTTTAGCTCCCTCGACGGGGTTTTTGGGGGGGGCAAACCCCCCAAAGGAAAACCGACCGCGAGCAATATTTTCAGGGATCGACGTATTGCAGCCCACGGTTCGTCCCAAAACAACAGGCATTCTCTGGGTGTCCTTTTTGTCTGCCCATACGTCGCGAGGCCCCAGACAGGGCCGCCGCCCCAACCAAAGACCCTGAATCAAACTCACGTAAAACCCGGGAGCGCCACAGGAATCGACATTTTTCGGGTGACAAACAGAATTACTAGCGTACGAGGCCGCGCGACACAGTTCGATATGCGGCATGCGGCCAACTGGGAGTGGGAGCTATTTCGAAGAGCGGGAAGCACGAGAAAGGGGGGGAAAGGGAGCCGGCAGCCGTGCTCTACGGGGCGATAAGGCTCAGAAGCCGGGGCCCGGGGGGCAGGGCATGGGCACCCCCGCCGGCGTTGTTCTTTTACAAGTACACGAACTTTTGTTTCAAAGGCCTTGGGTCACGACTTTGGGCCGGGCCAAAAAGTGGCCCCTTGCCGGGGGATTTTCAAAATGACGAAGCTTTCAAGATGGGGCAAGCACCCCTGGGGAAAGAAAGAAAGCCTCGGTTTTAAACAAGGGGCTTGGGGCGTGTTTCCCTTTTTTCCAGCGCGGGTCACACTTTTTGTTTACAATTTCCAAGTTCTATGACCACCATGAAGACTCCGCCTACAAGGGGTTTGGGCCATCTTTTGTTTAAGCCCCGTTAGAAAAAGGGGGTGAACCCCTTTCGAAAAGGGGGCGTGAGCCCTGACAAAAGGCCCCAAGACCGGGTCCCCCAAATCCCCCCGGCGGCCGGGCCCGGAACTAACCCGGGGTTTGTTTGGGGGTTTGTACAACCATTGGCCCGACGGATGTAGAGGGCCCCTCCCCGGCCTTCCCCGTGGGCACAAATTCCCCCGGTTTTGTAAAATGTTGTCCCCAGACTACCCGCCCATCTTTCCCAACAAAACTAAAAATCGGGCTTGAGCCCTTTTCAAAGTACAAAACAACAAATATTCTCCCTTTACTCTTAAATCCGTACTGTTTGGCCTGGTCTTTTTTCGAGAACCTCTTCGCCCGGGGCGCTTTTAATCCCGGAGCAAAGAGACACCCGGGAAGGCATTTCGGGGCCAAAAAAAAAGAAAGGGAAAGGGATTCGGGAAAAAGCCGGGGAAAAAAGGTCGTTTTGTACAAAATCTGTGAGAGGAGAAAACAAACAGTGTTTTGTCTTGCCTGAACCCAAAAATGCTGTTTGTCCCCTACCGTCTCCCCCTCCCGGGCTGGTAAATCGTTAGGGTGGTTGGGGCCCGACGGGGGCCCCCGCCGGCACGTTCCCAAAAAAGGGGGTGGGGTTACGACAATTTGCAATTTCCCGCTTTGGCTGGGCAAGGGGGTGGGCCCCACGAATCCGCCCACATGCAAATCCCTTTTGGGGGCCCCCCTCACTTTTGGGCGGGCCCCAAAATTCAGAGTCCTCGAAGCGTCTACGAAAGAACTGAAAAATCTTCAGATGGCTGGGAAAACCCTCGCTTTGGGCTTTGTCTGCATCCGTTCATCCAGTTTCGTGAAGTCCATAATTTTTCTCTCCTGTCCTAGAGAATGTCTCGGCTTTTGTTAACCTGCATTTAATTGTTCTCTTTATTGGGCAATCCTGTACGGGTTACATTTTTGTTAGATAATCCTTTTTTTTATCAGATTATGTTAAATTTCAAAACTCACCCTTTTGCGCCCAAAAGCCACTTGCGCAGAAAAATGCAAAGGGCAGAAACGCACATTTTTTGGGCCCTTTCCAAAGTCTCCCCGGGGTCTCTGCCCAACCATTTTCATCGTTCCCTTTTGCTTTTCGTCGTTTCTTTCTCTTCTTTCTTCTCCTGACCCTCAACCCCTTCCCGTGGAAGGTTTACCCCCGCTCTCGCTCTCTGACCGGTTTCCCATTCCCCTTTTGGGCATTCAAAAACTGCAGAACCAAAGAGAAACACCAGGAACGCCCCCACTTTTGGGCCCCAGGCCCTACCCTCCCGCTGGGAGCCCCTGCTGACACAATTTGCACGAGTATGGACTGCTGACGGGTCCCCCCCATTCCATTGCATTCAAAACCTGCAGAACCCCAAACCCATGATTTTATTTTGCCCCTTTTCCTTTTTCTTTCTATTTTCATTAGAAACTTTCCCATGCTCCCGTCAACCAACCCAGTACCCTCGGACTGCCCGTCCGCTCGTCAAAGCCTACCCTACTTGCCAACCCCTCCCCTCCCCCCTCCCCCCTCCCCCTCCACACCCCACCAAATGCCATCCCATGTATCACGCCAAACCCGGCGCCCGCCCCTCTCTCTCTCTCTCTCTCTCTCTCTCTCTCTCTCTCTCTCTCTCTCTCCCTCCTCCTCCTCTGCTGATCTCTCTCTCTCTCTCTCTCTCTCGTCTGTCGGGGGGGGCATGACCTCTGGCTCCTCTCTCGCCTCTTCTGCTCTCGTCTCTTCTCTCTCTCTTCTTCATCCTCTTTCCCTTCCTCCCTTTCTCCCTCTCTTTCTCCTCTCTCTCTCTCTCTCTCCCTTTTCCCCTCCCCTCTTCCTTTTTTCTTTCCTTTTTTTTTTTCTTTTTTCTCCCCCCTTTTCTCTTTTCTTCCCCCCTCCCCCTCCCCCCCCCCCCTTTTCCCCTCCCTCCCCCTCTCTTTTCCCCCCCTCTCTTTTCCCCTCTTCTTTTCTTTTTTTTCCTTCCTCCCCCCCCTTCTCCCCCTTCTTTTTTCTCCCCTCCCCCCTTCTTTTCTCTCCCCTTCTTCCCTTTTTTCCCCCCCCCCCCCCCCCAAATCTTTTTTTCTTTTTCCCCCGTCCCAGTTGGCCCATGCCTTGCTCCGATCCGTAAAGAATTTTGGGCCCAGCTGGCAGTTCGTATGTATGACATCTCCTGTTCGCCGCCAGCTTCTTCTTGCGGCTCTTTGCTTCGTTTCTTTGCTCGCTGCCATTTGCACCTTTCAAGGCAGGATTATCCAAAAAAAAAAAAAAAAAAGAAAGAAAGCAAAAGCAGCACGTCAGAGAAGTCCGCGAAACCGATCGCAAAAAATGATGTGCGAAGACGGTAAACTCAGTAAAGCCTGTAAAGAGCAGCAGAGGCCCCCCAAACTGAGATACCACCTCCGTGGCCTCTCTCGCTTGCCTCTTCAGCTCCCTCTCCCACACTCTGACACACCCCTGCTCACCTGCAATGCCAAAGTCAAGAGCCCGTCGTATCTGGCCGCTCGCGCGAAAATGAAAATGTCTGTTAGTCGGGTACCAAACCGTTCTTCGCCGTGGCCCTCCCTCGCGTGCGTCCTCTCCTTGTGCTCCTGCCGATCCATTGCCCACTTTACACGACTCCAGGTCTTGGATCCTTCCGCGGAGGCCCTGCTCTGCCGCCATGTCCCGTCTTAGCAGGAGGCAACCTCAACAGCACTCTCGTCGTCCCCTCCTCCTTAGCTTCTTTGATTACTCCCACTCCCTTCTAGACTCTGTCCTCCTCGCTGCTTCCGGCTGCTGGCCCTCCCCTCGTCTCCTTCCCTCCCCCCCATGTCTGCCAAAATCGGTCCTCGTAAACGTATCTTTAATGGAGCAATCCCGTTAGACTTTAAGGCCGTCTGCTCTTTCCCCTTTTAAAAGACCCCATAGCCTGTCGGGTGGTACAATCAGGCATGCATAACACTATCGGCTGTGCTGCCTGCGTACCTCATGCATCACTTTCCGCCTCGCTCCAGCTTCCTGACGCTTTCCGCCTCGCCACTTCTGACGCTGCTGCACCTGCCTTGTCCCCTTCTGCAACCTTCCTGCCCTATGAGCCTATGCGCCTATGCCCTGCGCGTCCTGAACAGCCTCCGATCGTGCTTGCCTCTTGACGATAATAAATGGGGCCGTTACGCCGCAATTCCACCCCCGCCTCCCAGCCTTTCCTTCCCTCTTTTCCCTTTTCCTCCCCCTCACCTTCCTCTTCCTTCTCCTTTCCTTCCCTTCTCAGAAGCGCTCCTTCCTGTAGTAGCGTGTGTCAGAATTTTGCCTACATCTTAACATTTAAATCTTATTTCCTCTTTTCCCTTTCTTTTCCCTTTCTTTTCTCTCTGTTTCAACATCCCTTGCTTCTTTCTCCCCGTTTTCGTCATTTCCCCTCTGTCGATTATTGGTCTTGTTTACTATCGCCCCCTCCTTTTCCTACGCCATCTATTTATCGACTGGTAGTAGCGAGCCCCTCTTATTTTCTTTTATTTCTCCCATTTTTCCCATCTTCCTCTCTATCGTCGCAGCGACCAATTACTCTCCCTTCCGCAACCGGTAAGCTCGCACGGGCTGCTTTTTATTTATATCCAGAGAAAAAACAACCGAAACAATCAGGACAGGGACCGATCCCCCAACGCTCGCCCAGCATGAGCCGGAGCTACTACGACGACGAAGACGAGGTCGACGTGCGGATCTACCGCCGCAAGGAGCAGTCGCCGCCGCCGCCCCGGGTTGTTCAACGCCCGGCCCCCGTTTCGCGGCTTACTATGCCACCGGCCCTGCCTTCTTGGCCAGCGAGCGCACCGTGGCCACGCGCCCCCGCTCGCGGTCCCGGGAGCGCCGCTCGAGCCCACCGCCTGTGATCATACAAACAACTACAACACACAGCAACTCGGACGACGACTCGGACAGCGGCCACGGCCAGGGCCAGCTCGTACCCCGGCGCAGCGGCCGGTCGCACTCGCGCGCCCCGTCGAGCGACTTCATGTCGCGCGAGGAGTACGAGCTCGAGCAGGCGCGGCGCGAGCTGCAGGAGCTCAAGATCCGTCAGGCACGCGCCACCGAGGAGTTGGAGCTGCAACATGCGGCACAACGACCGCGAGGAGTGGGAGCTGGCGCAGGCGAAGCGCGAAGATTGCGGCGTTCCGCAGGGCACCGAAGAGCGAGACGCGCGGCAGCAAGACATTAGCGCGACGATGCAGCGCACAAGCAGGAGGAGGCGGACATTGGCCGGGGCCAAGCGCGAGCTGGACATTATCAAGGCGAACCAGGACAAGGAGCGCACAGAGCGGCAGCGCGAGAAAGAGTACAAGGACAAGGGCGAGCTAGAGGCGGGCCAAGGCGCGAGCTAAGACGACATCCGGCGGCGCGAGGAGCGCCGAGCTCGAGGAGAAGCGCATCAAGAAGGACCTGGAGCTCAAGGCGCTCGAGGCGCAGAGAAAGGCGCAGGAGGAAAAGGACAGACGCGAAAAAGATGGAAAAAGGAGACGATGAGCGGTACCAAGGCCAAGGAGGCCGAGCGCATTGCCAAGGAAAAGGCCGAGCGGGAGGAGGCCGAGCGCTGAGTACAAGCGGCGCCTCCAGGAGGACCTGATCCGGTCGGGCGTCGACGAGAAGGGACATCCAAGGCCATTCTCGACAAGAAGTCGATCAAGCCGGAGAAGAAGGAGGTCAAGAAGCCTCAGCACACCGACATCAACATTGAGATCGGCGCGCCCGTCGCTTCCCGTTCCCGTTCCCGTCCAGCGCCCGACGTACACGCGCATGGCCCGCCAGCCACCTGTCCATCGAGACGCTCAACTACTACCACGTCGACTTTGACTACCGATTCAGGTGAGTTTTTGACGGCGGTGAGAAAAGGAGAAAAAGGAGAAAGAAAAAAAAAAAAAAAGGACGACATCAAGCTAACAACGTACAGGACCCCGAGTATTGTCCCTTGTCAAGCGCTGGGTGCCCGAGGAGGAGCGCCAGTTACTGGTGGCAGCATACCAAGTCGATTCGCGAGAACCGCAAGGTGGTGCTCAAGATCGAGGACGACCCGCAGCCGCCACCACCACCACCATCTGACCCGAGTTCGATGGGTACGCAAGAAGGAGCGCAGACGCAGCCGCAGCAAGTCGCCTGGTCTGCTGATGTACCTGGCCGGTGCCAAATAAGGGGGCAAAGACCAAACACCTTCCCCATTGTTCATGTTTTTCGATGTTGTTTATGTTTTTTGATGTTCCTTATTACGTTTGACGTTCGTCATGGTTCCTTTTTATGTTTTTTGTGTCTACTTGTCTTTCTTCATTTCCTGGAATATTGGACACTACTTATGGAAGGCTCGAATATACAGGGTGTTGTTTTTGGCTTTGTTCTTCTTCTACTGGATGTGGCGACGTTGAGAGCGAGTTGACATCATCTTTGCAGGATAAAGAATGCAAGATGGCCGAGATACATGGGCGCAAACAAGGAGGAAGCAGATGGTAGAGAAGTGTGTTCTTTTTCGATGTCTTTACAGCTCGTTTTGGTATCTATATCCCTACTTATCCTATCATTTCAGCTTCGTCAATTGGAGTAAAGTTGTTTCTGCTTTTAACCGTTCCCGTTTTATGCACCGTAACAACGCCCCGTTTCCCGTTTCAAAGCAATAAAGAAAAAAGATGAAGAAAGAAAGAAGACTGAACAGAGTGAAAAAGGCAGACCCCAAACCATGAACCAAAAGTTATACATGATAAACCCGCAGCGACGAAAATGATATTCAGTTTGTGAGGGGTGAGGGAGTCAAGAGGAGAGAAGTACTACGAGACACAGGCCACAACACTTGTCTTACAGCACGCCCTTCTCGCCGCTCCGGTCTCGCTGCCATGCCGCCGCCCAGCGCGTCTCCGCCCGCCGGATCAGCTCCTCGTACAGCGTCCATGCCAGCGCCGAGCTCATGGCCTTACGGCTCATGCGCAGCGCCAGCCCGTTCCACATGGAGCGCACGCCCTCCTGCGGCCAGGCCCATGCGCCGCGCGGCGTGCAAGCATATTGCGGTACCGCGCGGGCTGCAGCTGGATGCGCGTCTTGACGGCGTCAAAAGGGGTTGGACACGGCCGAGCACGTCGCCGCGGCCAGGATGCCCGACGAGAAGTTGATGGCGGCGGCACGCGAGACGCCCATGTTCCTCTCGATGCGGTCCGTAAGCCGCCACGGCAGCCGTCATGGCAGCGGTCTGCTTCTCCGACAGGGCGTTGAGCCGCCGTTTGATCTGCTCGTACATGAGCACGTAGAGGCCGGCGTAGGGCGCGTCGCGGATGGCCGTGGCGCCAAAGCCAGAAAAGAAAGCCGCGCACGCCCTCCTTGCGCAGAATGTCGGAGCCGGCCTCGGCCAGCGAACGGTACGAGTAGAGGCTGCTCTCGTAGCGGACCTTGATGATCGTCAAGGGCATGAGCACGAAACCGGCCGAGGCGCGTGCAACGGCACCGGCCAGCATGTTGCCCGTGTTGGAGAGTTTGACGAGGCCACTGCTGCCGCCGCCACCGCCAGAAGCGGAGGCGGGTGTGGACGCAGATCCGGATGCGGCGAGAATGGCACCTTGGCGGCCGTTGGAGCGGATGTAGTTGAGGCCGGCAAAAGTTAGAGGGCAGAGCCGAAGCCGGTGCGCAATGCAGACGGCACGGTTCCGACGGTAGAGGCTGGCAACAAAGCTGCGGGGCTTTTGTATGGTGCCAGCAGCGCCGGGTGTGGACGATGATGATGATGATGCTGGTAATGCTGGTGATGTTGCTGCTGCTGCCGATGTCTGGGCAGCAGTGCGCAGATCCGCGAGGACACGGCGCAGGCTGTTGTGACCGGACTGCTGGACACGGGTCTTGAGAAGGTCAATGGGCTGCAAGAGCACGGCCGAGAGAACGCCAGAGCCTAGACCAGCCAACAGATGAAAGGCTGAGTGGGAAAAGACAGAGATATTAGTATGAAAAAGAAGGAGGCATCGCATGGCACATCAGTGGTACGGGCGAGGCATACTGGTCTTGGATGGCGCCTTGGGCGAGCTATTTGGACATGGCGCCGGCTGGAGGGACACGGGCAGGAGATGCCCGCGTCGAGAGAGTAAAAGAGGTATGGTAGAGGCGTGGGTATCACAGGTGGGCCGGGGTATGGTGAGCCAAAAAGCGAAAAAGACGCTGCGAAGCCAAGAGCTTTAAGAACACCGTCGACGGACGAACGGCGTCGACGGGAGAGGGTGCCCATTGGCTAGAGATGGTCGCTTGCGGTATGCCAGGCTCTGTGTAGAGCCGTCGTGCATGTAAAGAATGAACAAAAGTATGAGATTGGGCGTGGTTGTGGCTGAGATGCCGTGAGAAGATGTCGTGAGAATTAGACAAAGGCAGTCGCCGGGGAAGGAAGGAATGACGATGCGGTCCTGTGGTCGAGCCTTCCTTTTCTGGCGTCTAGCCCAATAGCCGTAAAAATATTAATACAGGCCCCGAAAGGCAAGGTCCAGGCGGCCCCTCCAGTAATCGCGTGGATGATTTTTTTAAGCACCTTCTCAATACGCAATGACCTCACTGGTGCACATCGTCTGCTAGCCCACGCCTATCCGGCAAGTCCCGGGCGGGCCTTTACTCCTCTGTAGCCAAGCGCTGCAAGCCACTGTAAAGTGGAAACTGGTATTACGAGTAAAAAACAAGCGGATGGAAGACTGCCACATTCCAGTCCCATACAGAGCTTCAGTCAGCGTCCTACAGTGCTAAGTTTCACTCTTCAGAAGACGCCGATTTTAATATCCATCGACTTATTGTGCAGGTTTTGATTTTGAGCACGGTTTGGTGGTCCTCTATATTATTGTGTTCTCAGAGAAAGAGAAAATACTGAAATCACTAAAATCACTAAAATCACTGAAATCAGCTGCACATGAATATTCGTAACGCTCTACTGGTAAGATTATCTTGCGACAATTCCGTCTCTACCGCCGGTCTTTGGGATCACCAACAATCGACTCCAGCCGGCGGCAGCTGCCGGTGCCGCCGCACAACCTCTACCCACTCGGCCTCGGCATCCTCGCCCACGTCGAGCGTCGCCAAGAACAGGCCAATAGTCACCGCCCAGACGGCCCAGGCTGCCGCACAGTACAGCACCTGGGTCAGCAGGCTGTCGCGCCGAGGGCCTGGTTCCCGCACGACGGGAGATACTCGCGCAAGGTGTTTGAGCAGCATGTCGACAAGATGCAGCGGGAACGTGGCGAGCGCGGGTGGCAGAGCTTCCAAGGGGTCGTCTTCGGGTTTGGTGGTGCCTTTGTCGTCTCGATTTAAACTTGACTCGCCTCGGCTGTATTTGCTTTTTAACGTAGAGGCTTGCGTCGTCGGACGAGGAGGAGGAGACGTCCGGTGCAGCCGCCGCCCCAAAGGCCCCAAAGGCCCCAAAGGCGCGCGGAACACACCTCCGGAACATGGATACAATTGCGAAACTCTGCTCGCGGAAGATCTCAATGTACCGCTTGAGGTACCCGCTCCGTCTGCTGGCCGCCGGACCACGCATGGCCCGCGCCAATCGTCTTCTGCCGCGACCGCTCCTGATCCGCCAGCTCACGCAGCGGTGCCAGCGCATCCAGCGTCGCCGTCAGCGTCGCCAGCCGGCAGACGAGGAACAGCGCGAGAGCCACCGGTGCCCTGGGCGTGTGCTTGTGTCGCTTCGCTTGGTCACGGCAGCGGCCGCAGCCTCGAGGTCCGGCAGCACACGCCGCAACCAGCTAATGGTCCGCAAGGACGCAGCCAGCTTGAGGCCCGGCGCCTTGAGCGAGAGGATCAGGCTTGCGGCCGTGGCGCGCATCGACTGTCGGCCTCGTTGGCCACAGACCGCACCAGTGGCGAGTCGGGGAAAAGGCGTGCAGGCGGCGGATGTGGCCGTTGAGGTCGAGTGCGGACGCGTAGTTGACGGGCCGCCGTGGCCACAGACGAGGCCAGCAGGGGGGCAGCTCGAGCACGTCGACGAGCCGCTCGACGTTGCGTGCCAGCAGCAGCGCCTGTCGCCGGCGAGCCAGCACATCGCCCTTCCCTCGTTTTGATGATATATCATTGACGGATGCTGTTGCTGTAGTTGCGCCGCCGCCGTCGTCGTCATCGTCTTGCCCGCGCGGTATGTCGTGGAGAAGCGCAGAGCCTCGTCGTCGAGGGCCGGGATGGCCTTGCGCAGCTCGGCCGTGCTCGCTGCGAGCTGTGGCAAGGGCGGTACGCAGGCTTTCGTGGCGCGCGGCGGACGCGAGCACGGGCTGGTACGACTTCTTGGCCAGGCCCTGGAGCGCCAGCTGCAGCGAGTGCGATGCCTGCGATAGCTTCAGCGGCTCCTCGGACTGCAGCGACGACAGCGGCCGCGCGGCCAATGATGCCAGATAGGCGAGAGCATCGGGGGTCTGCAGGGCCGAGCGCCGGTGGCGCCGCCGACGACAGCGGCTCAAAACGACGGGTGCGGAGAGGCAGCGGAGGTGTGTGCCGTCGCCAGCAGATCGTAGAGGAGGTCGGCCATCGCGGTCAGGGGAGGGGGCTGTCGGTTAATTACACGCCCTTGTCGTCATATGCGGTGGTTGAGATATCTTCGAGGTGCTGGCCTCGGGGACCTGTTGTTGCAATTGGCTGGCCTGGCCAGGCCACGGTCTGAGCTCCGTAGTGGTTGGTGGTGAGCTGTCTTTAGCGCGAGTCAGCCGGCCGCCACAGTGCGCCTGAGCCACAGCGCCTTCGAGGCGGTCGGAGCTATAGCGCCTGGCCCGCGTGCCTGGGCCTCGTGCCTCGACAGCCTGCGACCCAACGGCGCTGTACTGGCGGCGTACCAAGGCCACGCGACCGCACTGTATCTTAGCAGCACCCACCCTTGGCGACCACTGGAAGCTATTCCCTAAACTTCCCTACTACCGCCTAGGGTGCGATAAGATAGCCGCAGCCCGCAGTCGCTTCTAGCCTTCTTCGCTTCCCCAACAAACTTCCAAAGGAGGTCGCCTTCCCCACCAATGAACGACGAAGGCTAGCATGCTACCCTGCTGGCGACCTCCTTCCCACTCACTCGCCCTCCACACTCCACAGATTGGCTGCGTTCGACCTCTTCTCCTCTTCCTCCTCCAACGCCCACTGCTGCTCCTTTTTCAGCTCGTATCCGGCAAGGCAGCCCTCCGCCCAGCTTTCTTGTTTCTTTTTTTCTTTCTTCTTTCTTTCCCTCCCCAGTCGCTGTCGCCCCGACTCGTCTTCCTCGACGGACATCCGATCTCGCATCAACTTCCTCACCTTCATCCTCGAGCTGACCGACAAGCTCATCCTTCAGCCTCGCCGGTCTCCTTTTGCTCCTCAAGGTAATACATCCATCCCGGCTAGCCCCAGGGTCCTCCCACTCTTCCAGCAGCAAACGTGGACATACATCCTCCACCTCTCATCCAACTATCCCTCCCCCTCCCCCTCCTGCAGGCCAAGCCTTCACACATCCGCTCGTTCACACCCTGCTTCACACCCTGCTTCACACCCTGCTTCACACCCTGCTTCACGTCGCCTGCCATAGGACCAGATCGCTACGGCTGCCTGCACCCCTCCTTCTTGCCAATATAAAGCCGCCCGCCCTACACGCTCTCTCTCCTCGGCCTGTCTTCTCTATCGCCATCACTAACACCAGCCTCTCAGCACCCTTCCCTCCTCCGCCATGAAGGACATCTTCCCCATCGCGCCGATCCCGGCCCTCAGCCGTGCGATCCAGCCCGTCGCCGACTTCCTGGGCCTCGACATCATGCCGCTGCACATCCACGAGATCCTCTTCGCCGCCCTCTTCTACACGGCGTCCAGGTCATCGTCTCGCCGCTCGTCTCCAACTACTTTGTCCCCCACATCTACGGGCCATGAACCGCGCGAAAAAGGCCAACTGGGACAGCCACATCGTCTCGCTCGTCCAGAGCCTGCTCATCAATAGCCTCGCCCTCTGGACCATGTTTGTCGACGAGGAGCGCAAGAACATGGACCACGACTGGAAGGAGCGCATCTACGGCTACATTGGCACACCCGCCATGGTCTCGGCCCTCGCCTGCGGCTACTTTCTCTGGGACCTGGTCATTACCCTGCTCAACTTTGACGTCTTTGGCCCCGGCCTGCTCGCCCACGCCGTCAGCGCCCTGGCCGTGTTCTCCTTTGGCTTTGTAACGTTTTTCTTTTGGTCCTCGCTCCGCTCGTTTTTCTTTTGTCCTCGCTCCACTCGCTTTTCTGAGCCTTTGCCTTCTCGGCTTGCCCTTGTTTCTGCAATCTACTAACACGCAGACAGAGACCCTTCCTCAACTACTACGGCTGCAAACTTTATCCTCTACGAGCTGTCCACCCCCTTCCTCAACGCCCACTGGTTTTTTGACAAACTCGGCATGACCGGCTCCGCGCCCAGCTTCTACAATGGCATCGCCTCCTCGGCACCTTTTTCTCCTGTCGCCTTATCTACGGCAACTACATGTCTGCCTGGGTCTACTACGACATGTGGAACGCCGTCTGGGACGGGCCCTCTGCGGCGTGGGTCAACAACCGGCCGCCCTCAACGACGCCTCCATCCGCATCCCCTCGGCTGACAAGGGCCCCATCCCCTCTGCTCTTTATCCTCTACGTGGCCAGCAACATCACGCTCAACTCGCTCAACGTCTACTGGTTCTTTAAGATGATTACCGCTGTACGCAAGCGTTTCGAGCCCGCTGCTGCCGAGAAACGCACCAAGGCCGAGCAGGCGCCGATCAAGGTTGCTGCTATTGCCAGCGGCGCTGCTGTTGGCGACACCGCGGCTCGCCAGCGGACAGCTGTTGCAAACTGAGGCAAGGAAACAAGGGAGGGTCCGAGCTGCGGCGAGAGGAGGCCCGTAGATTTAGCTGGGATCTACAAACGATTCAATATTGAAGAAATAGCACTGGTGAGAAGCGTTCATGTCTGCAAGATGTCACTTCAAATCTACTTTAGAGTGTGTGCGCGCAGCGATTTTTACGGCCTTTTTCTTCTTTTTTTTTCTCTTTCTTTTTTCTAAATATTTGGGTACTTTTCATTTCTAGCCGTCCTGCGTTGACATATGCGAGGGAAGGTTTGGCTCCTTTAGAATTGGCCAGCGCGGGTTTATTTTTGTACATACTTTTTTTCTGCGACATTCCGATGTGGAAGAAGGACGGGTTAAGATAGATCGCTTTTGACCGTTTTATGTTTTTTTTAATCTTTGTCTTTATTTTTATTATTTCAAACTTGACTGTTCATTTCAACTCTAGCAAAAATGATTTGGAGTTTAAAGCTATAAATATATATATATATATATGTAGCATATTGTTTATGTCGTTCAAATTATTACAAGTTTTAATTGAAACTTCGGTTTTCGGCCTTTAATCTGCAGGAAAACATAGTTTGAAAGTGTTGTTATTATGTATATGGAGACACTATTATATACGATGTTGATGGTCTAGTTTTGTCCAAGAAAAAAAGCTACAGGCAGAAAGGCGCACTGAACAGGAAGTGGGAAAGCCAAGAAACGTAAACAAGGGAGAAGTATGATAGAAAAAGAAAAGGAGAAAATGGAAGATAACAAAAAAGAGTACAAGCGCAGAAAACATGATAAGCCAAGAAGCAAACGAACCAAAGTGCGGAAAAAAGGCCAGAAAGCGAGAACGCGAAGAAAGAAAAAGAGCAAAAGGGGAAAGGGGGGATGTGACGCCTACTGAACAGAAACATCGATTGCGAGGCCTTGTCTATTTTGCTCTTTTGCACCTTTTTGCTATTTGCTTCCCAGAGACAAAATAAGACGGTAGGCTCAAAGATAAATGAACATAAACAGAAAAGACGAAAGTAAACCCAGAAGCTGGAGAGAGGTTGCTATTGATGGGAAAGGGGGGGGGGGGTGGGGGGGGACAAAGGTCATCTCCACGGTCATTAAAAACCAAAAGGGTTTTCCGGAGCTTTGAAATGTTAGAAATGAACGAATGGTTGTAGACAGCAGCTGTACAAAGAAACTTGATCAAACTTACTTGCAGCCGAGAGATTGGCACGCCGACCGGTTGGCTGCGGCACCAGCTTCTTGGTCTCCTCTGTCACGCCAAACCGCACAGGCGGCGGGGGCCCAGTCTGCTGCGGCAAGAGGGGTGCAGGCGTCGGGGCCATGCCGTGGTTGCCGAAGCCCTGCGTAAAGGGGCCTGTCGGCTGGGCTGCATGGGCTGGGGCGTGGACATCGCAGTCCGCTGCGGTTCCAAGGCAGGTGGCAGCATCGAGTTCAGGTTGGCGCCGGGCGGCGGGGCAATGCCGAACTGTTGCTGGCCCGGGTTGAACTGGCCCGGGAAGCCCGTGGGCTGCATTTGGATCGGTTGACCGAACTGGTTCTGCTGCTGCGGCATGAACTGGCCGGGCATGCCGAAACCAGTCTGCTGCGGCTGCTGCGGCTGCATGGGCATGCCCGTCATCATGGGCATCATGGGCTGGCCTTGTTGCTGCTGCTGCTGCTGCGCCATCATCTGTTGCTGCTGCATCATTTGCTGCTGATACTGCTGCTGCATCCGCTGCTGAGCAATGTCGTTGAGGCTCTGGCCCATTGGCGCAACCTGACCGGTGACCAGACCCGTCATCTGCGGCTGCAGGGGCGGCGGGCTGAATGCGCTAGGCTGGGCCGACTGTGGCGCAGACAACGGGCGTGCAGGAGGCGGCGGCAAAAGACCGCCCTGGCCTTGCGTGTACTGCGGGGCCACCGGGCGTGCCCGGGCCAAAGGCGGCCGTCTGCTGGGGCTGAAGACTGTTCATGCCCTGAATTCCGGTCTGCTGCGCCGCCAGGCCGGCAAAGAGGCCAGGTGTTGCGCCCGGAAGCTGCGATGTAGCCTGCTGCTGCAGCAGCTGTTGCTGCTGCTGCTGCTGAAGTGTGGGCAGCGACACGGCAGGCGTTGCTTGTGCGGGAAGTGTGATCGGTGGGGGAGGGATGGGGTTGAGCTTCTCAACAGGCAGGGGCTGCGTCAGCATCGAGAGCTCCTGCATCGAGCCAGTCAGAGCAGCCGTAGCCTGTGGGGCAATAGGCGGCGCGGGAGCGGGAGCGGGAGCGGGAGCAGGCTCGGGCGCACGTTGGACGACCGGAGGCTCGGCGGGTTGCGGGGCAGGCTGGCGAGAGGGCTTGACATCCCAGGCATCGTCGTCAAAACCACCACTGCCACCGGCAGCAGCAGCTGGTTTGGGGGGGGTGCAAGCTCCTCTGGTGCAGCTGGCGCAACGGGAGACGCGACCCGATTGGTGCCGTTGGTGCCGTTGTCATCGCCAGACGTCTGCTGTGTGAAGGCCTTGGCATCCACGACATCGCTGGCCTGCGTCGAGGGCGTGGGACGGCCACGGCGCGTATTGTTACGCAGTGTGCCACCCGGGCCTGAGAACAGCCCGCCGGCAGCCTCGCCGCCGTCCTCAATGCCCTTCTTTGAGCGGCCGTACTTCTCGTCCAGGAACCGCATCACTTTGATGATGTCTCCTTCGCGGAGGCCGAGTGTCCGGAGGTTGCCGGCGTGGATGTCGGCAGCACGCTCTCGTCCATACTGTCCTTGACAAAACGCCTGCGCGTACCGCTCGCAGAGACCGACGGCGACGTCGCAGTTGAGGAAGAACTGGAACCAGTCGTAGTCGGGTTTCTTGGGCTCGACCGAAGCGCCGACCTTGGTGCCAGACGAGTTCGGTGACTCGTTGTGCTGCTGGATCTGGGACTTGCGCTTCATGCTCGAGAGGGCTTGTCCTCGTCCAGTGAGATGTTTGTCACCGACTCCACATACTCGAGGTCCTCGACGGACATTTTGGCCACTGGCACAGCAATCTTGACACCGTTCAACTTGTGCAGGTGAATCTTGCCGTCCTTGAGGCCAAGGAACTGTGCATCGACGCTGAACGACTTGGTCCGGTCCGTCCAGGTCCGTACCTTTGACGTATCGGGTTCTAGCCTTGTCAGCACAAAAAGTAAAAGTACAGGCAAAAATACAATACTCGCAGACGATAAAGGATATTAGTTTGGGGGGAGGAAGGGGTGACGCACTCGACTTGCTAGACCGCGAGCTGCTACCATTGCCATCGGAGCGGCCGTTTTCTTTCCGGCGCTGCTGCTGCTGTTCATCACTGTTAATATTCGTTGCATGCAAACTGCTGCGCCTCTCAGGCGGATGCACGCCGTGGCCTTACCTCGGATGCTCGTCTTGACTCGTCACGCACAGCTGCACGTACGGCGTCGCGCGTCAGGCGCTCTTCGTCGAGTCGGTTCTGCTTGACCGTAGACTTGGCTCCAGCCGCGGCCATGGCCGTGGAGATGGTGGGGTCACCTTAGCTGTGGGCGACGTCGGCGCCGACGAGTGGTGCGGCGATGTCGGCTGCGGAGGGATGTCGGATGTGATTGTGCCCGTCACCTCGACATAGCTCAGAGGCACAACGCCCTCCTTGCCGTTCTTAAACGCGCCGGACCTGGCACCACTCTTCGCTGCGGCGGTCATCAAGCACAATGACCTCATCGCCTACGGCCACGGTCACCTCGTCGTCGCCCTGGGCCATAAAGTCGTACAGAACCACGGCCTTCTTCAGCTCGTGGCCCGTGCCTGCGAGGATCACCTCGCGCAGGCCCTCGGCACGAACAGCACCGGCCAGCTCGCCCAGAGCGCTGACAATCTCTTCCGCGGTGTCCTTGGCACCAGCGTGGAAATCAACGCTCTTGCTGGGCTTCACAAGCTCCATAAACACGTGCTTGCCTTCCGCGAGTAGTGCGTCATCTTCTCTGCCGACCACTCCTGCGAGGGACCGTCCTGCGCCCGCTCTGGCGCAATTAGGATTGATGCCGGTCTTCAGGTTGATTCCGAGAGTCGTGGGCATCTTCTTGCGCTTGCCCATGACGGACATCATCTCGGAGATGTTGTACAGGTGGTAGCCGCCGGGGGCGACAGGATTGCTCGAGGACTCGTCATCGTAGCCGCCGTTTCTATTACCGCCGTAGTTATTGGTGTTGCTACGTTGCGGCAGGGACGGGGACGGCTCGTCATCCTCGAAATGTGCCTGAGGCCGCGGCCGCGTGGGCAGGGGTGGCGACAGCGGGTCTTCGCCCTCAGATGCGTCATCGGACATGTACCGGGGCCGGTCGGGAGTGAGGAGGGGGCGTTGCTGGTCTCTGTGCCGAACGGCCAGCGAGGACGTTGGCGAGTGCTGCCGCGGCCGCAGAATTGGCGTTGGGCTGCTGGGATCCGGTTGGCCTCGAGGAGGCAGGCGCGGGCTGGGACGTCTTCGTTGTCTTCCACAACGGCTCTGTCTTGTCGGGAGTGCTGGCGGCGGTGAGTCATTGGCAGTCGCAAGGGGATCCTCATCGTCGTCGTCCTCCTCCTCTGCTGCGGCTCCTGTGCCGTCCAGGTCGATATAGTTGGCGGGCGCAAAACCATAGTCGTTCTCATATCCGGCGAGGATCCAGTCGGGATCGGAGGTATCGTAGATTGCCAGCTGGGCCTCTTCGGGAAAGGACAGCTCCTCGTCCGTCTGTCTTGTGTACTCGTACAGGGCGCGCGCATGACGAATGGGTTGTGCCTTTTGTTGGGGTGGGGGAGGTGAACTTTGTTAGCGTTCTGAGGGAAGTGGCACGCGATCTATCAAACGAGAAAGAAGAGCACTCTGTTTCAAAAACTTACCTCCTCGATGTAGTTTTCGGGGATCAGGCCTTCGGGCTCCTCGTCATCGTCGCCCGTTGCCTTCTTCTTTGCTTTCCACCAGCCATCGCCGCCCTCCTTGTCGAGGACGTACAGCAGACTGCCCTCAGTGATGGCGAGCTCGCCCTCCGACTGAGCGTGTAGTCGTAGATCGCCTTGAAGACGCCGACGAAACCCATGACGCACGATGGTTGCGGAAACTGCGCTGAGAAGTCGTCGCAGATGAATACAGTAGCCTAGGCTCGAAACAGGGTGGTGGTGATGGGAGAGATAGGGGCGGGACCCCCCGGGAGAGAGCGTCGTCGGAGTTGCGGCCGAAAAGACGAGCGTGTGTGCGTGTGTATAATAAAGAGAAACGCGACAGCACTCGTGATGTCGCTCGTCCAGTCGGTGAGGGCCTCCTTCGTCGATGCAGGCTGCTTGTCCTACAAACTCGTGTCCTTGTCGTCCCACGTAGTTGTCCTTTCGCAACCAAAAGCCGCTGTGGTCGCCGTTCGTCGTCAAAAAGAAAGGCCGCACAGCTAGCTTGTCAACGGGTACATGCTAAATTGCAAAGATTAAGAGGTTTGAGAGGTGCTGTGCGACGTTCGAGAACTGAGTGTCAATTCGCGGTCGAGCTGGCGACGATGGAAAGGGGGGGGAGCTCGAAATGCCGGAAGTGCGGATGGCTGTGGGTTTTCTGGGGAGGGCCTTTGCTCCAGAAGGGTTCGTTTCAGGTGGAGGCTGGCATTAAAGAGTCTGAAGTCAGCATAAACAGTGCAACAGCGAAGCAGAGTAGCAAGAATAAAGCGTAAATAATAAAGAATAAAAATGAACTTTAAAAGGCTGCCTGTGCTCGTGTTGTGGCGGCCTGCGTCGGCTGGGTTCGATGACGGGGTGCAGCTGCAAGAAGCCGAGAAAACAGCAAGCCTGGGCAGAAGAGGCCCGAGAGAATGTGTATGACCAGTCGACCAACAGCAACGCTGATTGTGGCGCAACGAGCATCAAGCAACGACAAGGGGGATGAGGGCAAAGAGCTCACAAAAGTAACAATAATGCACACCGTAGGAAGATAGTGGCTACTTTGTACGGAGTAAGCGGGAAAGGGCAGGGGGAAGGAGATCGCCTCGTGGTCGAGTGTGCGCAATCCGTGCTGGGATCGGGGTGGTGCTGTGCGGTGAACGCAGAGAGGTTTGAGGCTGGAGGGGGGAGGGGAAAGTAGAAAAGAAGCAGAAGAAAGGAGAGGCAGGGACGAAATGGAGTGCCTGCTGAAGAAAACGAGGTTCTAGGCAGGCTCGCTTCTAGAGAGGAAGGCGCAGGTGGTGAAAGTGTGGTGCATGATGCCAAATAGGAAAGGAGGCAGGGCAGGGCAGAGAGGAGGACCAGGAAGGCGCGGCCCCCTGACGAAACCGATGATTGTTGCGGTGGAAGGCGGAAGGCGGAAGGAAGGAAACAGCGGGAATGGGCAGGCTCGCAAGGCAGGAGCAACCAGCAACAGGCAGGAGCTAGACTCTTGGGCTCTAGGAAGCTAATTACAGGGCATCGACAGCTACGCTCTCGTCTACATAGTGGCCCACCAAAGTGGGGTAGCAGGCTTGGGAAACTGGAAAAGTATGGAAGCCCAAAAGGAGAAGGTGGCTGTGGCGCTAGCTGCGGTGTGGGAATTAATGGTGCATTGCATAGGTTGGAGCTCTGCAGTATCTTACAGCGTGGCAGCAGCACGTGATACGCTTTTAATGCAATCTTCGCTTAATCGTTCCAGAGGTTTTGACAGCTTCACAGACGGCAACGCAACACTGATGCGCAAAACGAGAAGAATACTTTACCCAACTTCAATTTAAGACTCTCGTTCATGACGCCCATGGCAAACTCCTGCGTGCCTTGACTCGCCTGCCAAAAACTCAAGGCACCGGGAAACATAGAGAAAACAGTCTAAACAAAATCAAGCATAAACATATTTGAGCTCTGGTTCAATCTTCTAGCCAATTATTATGCATCTGTGCCGTTCCTGGCTTCCTCGTCTTCCTCCTCATCCGGGGCTTCAAAGCTACCCGTCTTACGCAGACGGCTCGCTAGTCCCGCACCAGTACCGTCGTCCGCCTCATGGTATGAGTTCTTCCGAATGCTATTGCGGCGCTGGCTGCGCGTGGCAACGCCAGGGAAGTACCGCGGCTCGGTACCGGAGAGATGGACGTTTGGGTCGACAATGCCGCCGCTCACATGTGTGGCATTAGAGCCAGCAGCTGCAGAGGTGGCACCATCGCCGGCCACGTGCTTTCTCTTGACAGGGCGATCGGCGAGGCGAGTATAGGGCCACCAGTGGCAGAGTTGACGGCTCCTATGGACGCGGTACCTGGCGCATGCAAATTTGCCAGAGATGCGCTTGGCGGGACTGTGTCGGACAGCGGCGGGCCAGACTGCGCTGCTGCTGGCAGGGGTATGAAGCTCGGCCCAGTTGCAGGACCGGTGGCCATCACGGGAGACGGTGAGTTCGGCATCGGACCTGTGACCGACGTCTTGAGTGATAGCGACGGCGAGCCTGGAGCTGCTGCATTTCCTGGAGGAGCACCGTCCAGCGGCAGGCCGTTGCCGTTCTCGGTGGTTTTTGGCAGGAGAGCTGCCTGTGTATATTTCTCGATCCTAAAAAGAAAGATAAGAAAAAGAAAACAGTCAGTACAAAGATCCCCAAGCGAATACCCGTTCTCTCAAAACACACGAAAGCACGTACATCTGCCACTCTTCCCGCAGCGTGCTGTAGCGGAAGTGCTGGCGGCGGTCGGGGATGTTGGTCTTGACCATGGTGTTGCCGGCAATGCCCGGCAAGTAAAAATCGGGCCTAGCCACTGCTGCTTGACGGCAAATTCGTAGCCGCTCTGCACCACCGAGTTCTTGGCCAGCTCACACATGTCCACAGGACTGAGCTTGTAGATCTGCGCGGCCACGGCATACTCCTCTATGAGCGGCTCCTTGGTGAAGGCAAACTGTAGCGGATCGTCTGTCGACAGCGAGACGTTCAGACCGCGCTTGAAATACTGGTGGAACGGGTTGCGTTCGTAGGCCAGGAACAGGGCATTGTTGCTGAGCGGCGACATGGCAATGCCAATCTGCTCGAGGTAGAAAATGTACTGCAGTAGGGGCACCTTGCGCAACAGTAGGCCGTGGCTGATACTGTGCGAGCAGAGCAGCGCCACGGCGAGATGCTCCGGGTCGCCCGCCTCGCCACAGTGCGGCCGCAGCAGGAGTGTGTTGAAGCCGCGCTGCTTGCGCCAGGCGTTGAGTGTCGCCATGTTGGCAAACAAGTAGTAGATCCAGTAGCTGTACGGCGGGTTTTGCCCTGAACCCCACTCCTTGGGTACGGGGAACTTTTTGAAAAGGCGGCGCTCGACCTTGCTCTCGTCGTCGACGCTGTCAAAGCCAATGACGCGCTGCAGGAAAATGTGCAGCTTGGGGTATTTCTGAGGGTTCTTGGTGGCCTCGAACAGCGGCTCAAATACGTTCTTGATGACCTGCTCAAATGACTCCATCAAGCCCGTTGCCTTGTACACATCAAACAGGCGCGGAATCTGGATGAGCCAGCGAACATTGTGCGAAAAGAGCTTGTTGTCGACGACCCAGGCCGCCAGCTTCTCCCACTCGTTGATGGACTTGCCATAGATGGAGATGCGCCACTCCGCCATTTGGTACTTGCTGGACTCCATATCCGAGATGACCTCTTTGGTGATCTCGGCCAAGTAGCGGCCCTCAATGTCGTTGTCGGTCTTGAGGAAAATTGTCCGCAGACGCGACTCGCCGATAGGGTTGTACTTGAGGTTGAACTTGTCGAAGCGGTGGAACGTGTCGGTGTGGGCGTGCATGTCCAGCGTGTCGATACTGAGATCATATGCCGTGAGATTGATGCTGTCAAACACCTCGGCGAGCGTCAGGTGCTTGCCATCGCGGAACAGCACGACCTCTTCGGGGCACTTTTTCATCTTGCTCTTGATGAAGCGAAGCAGATGCTTTTGGTTCATGCAGGCCGAGTGGTGAACGTGGGTATCGACTTTGCGAACGTTGTAAAAGTCACGGTGGGGCACGCGCTTGGTGTCAGCCGTCTCCTGGTACTCGTTGAGCAGCGTGTAGAGGCCAAACTTGCCCTCCAGGTACTGCAGCCGCCGGTACGCAAAACTCTTGCTCGGTCCGTCCGCCGACACAGACAAAATAGACTCGAGGTCCATGTAAAACTCGCGTAGCGTAGGCACACTGGTGATGGGCGTATCGACAGCGGCTGCTTTATCGTTCTCAAAGACTTGGTAGACACCGCTGTCATCCAACCGGAATGTCAGCTCACTCTCACCGGGCAGCGGTTGCAGATCCTCCATGTCGAAATCCTCTCCAATGTCTTGGCCTGGCTTCCGTCTCTTAGTTGGCTTCTTTGGTGCTTCAGTCTGCTGGTGTGGCAAAACCAAGCTATTAGCCAGGCTGTTGTTCACGCTGTTGTTCACGCTGTTGGCAGCGCGTGTACCGTTGGCCGTCACACCCGGTGCATCCTGGTCGGCGCTCCACACTGGCTCGGGCGGCGGCGGGTAGATGTTCCAGTTCGGATCGTCTTTGGGGTTATCCATCGGGCCCTGCAGTGAGAGGCGGATGTACTTGTGGCGCAGATCAATAATCTTCTGGATGTTCTTGAAGATGGACGTGAGCTCCGATGTGATCTGCGGGTCGGCATCGGCATACGATGTGCTTCCAATGCCCGCCGGCTCGCCAATGTTCAGTCCCGAAGCTCCGGCCGCAGCACCAGCGGCAGCAGCTCCCACAGCAAGGCCTGGAGACAGACCTGCACTGAAGATATTGGGGCCAGCATCCACACCAAGAGCGCTGCCGCCTCCGCCCACTGCGCCACCCAGAACAGACCCATCGACTGCCATCTGGCTGACCGACGCAGCATCGTGGATATCTGCGACACCACCGGCCGCGCCAAGACCAATGCCATGAGGAGCACCTCCAGACGTCAAAGGCCGTGGATTGAGTCTGAGAAGCGAGCGCTGCTTCCGAGCGGGGACCGTGGCGGCATTCCATGGCCGCCATTTGCGTCAACGCCCTGAGCATTCCCGTGGATAACGGGGCTGCCGGTGGGTGTTTGCTGCTGCTGGATCGCCGCGGCCTTTTGCAGGTCCAACTGGCTCAGCTGGTAGAACAGTTTGGCGTCGCTCTGGCTCATCTGGCGGTCGGCGACAGGGTCGTAGTAGGCGCTTCGTTTGGGCATGTCTCGCGGCAGCATACCCTCCTGCAATACAGCAGCAGCAGATGTGCTGGGAACAAGCTCTTCCGGATCGTCGTCCTCGTCGTCCAATGTGTAATCCGCCCCAGGACGTTCGTCGTTCGGGTCACGTCGCCGCCAGCAGTGAAACTAGCTCTGGGTTGGCCGTGGCCCTTACCCTTTTCGTTGCCCTTGTTGTCGTCGTTGTCGTCGTCGCCGCCGTCAACAAAATAAGTGCAGTGCTCGTCTTCGTCGCCGTCGTCGCCGTCCGAGTCGTGGAGGGCGCTTCCCAAGTAGTTCAATGCAAGACTCGGGTGTGAGTTGGAAGTGGAACGCGAGGGCAGTTCGCCGTGGGCAAAGCCATGGCTTCGACGAGAGGCTGTTGGGGGAGAAAACAGTGTGCGTTAGCAGCCTTTCCTACACGACATCATTTCATGTGTATGCATGCATACATGTGCATCCTTGTGTGAGCACAACACGGCCCCGTGGACTGATCACAGTCACGGCACCGAGCGCGATAGGTGGAAGCGGAAGCAAGACGAAATGCAGTGCTCTCGCATTGCGGGTTCACACGTACCAGGCATGGTGGACCAACTGGGAAAGGGGGCTCGCGCGTTCGGTCGATTCGCCAGCAGGCGTGGACGTGGGACTGACAAAAAGAAAACACGAGGGGAGCCACAACAGTGTCGATGTCTATTCGCGTTTGCTGCGAGCACAAGATGAGTCCAGAAAGAGGATGTTGTTCTAGGGGCAAGAAGCCAAAAATTGTAGATGCGGGCGGGGGAAAGCGCCTGTCAGGAAGGTGCAAAGGGGCGCTAGGGCGAGCTTTCAGCACGGCCGTCGCTCCTTCCTACTCTTTCTTAGAACCGAACCAACGCGTCTCGGCCGCTTTTGGCCCAACATCAGCTCAAAACCAGCCACACCTGCCGATAGCAGACTTTCGAGGCTTGCCGGCTTTGAAAGTGATCCGACATGAAAACAATAGGCTTTCTAGTTGCTCAAAGGTAAACCGGGGCGTAATTGGGACGCGCAGTCTGCACACGCTGCGAACGCCGTCACCTGGATAAAACTACCTGAAAGGGAAGGAGCAGCTGTGACGTCGTCTCGGTGTAAAGATTAGCGCACTTTTTGGAGTCTTTTTTAGGCAAAATGGAAACATGACTACTCGTATGGAGAACAGCGAGAGAAGGAGCGAAGGCCTATGCGGCCGAGAGGGGCAGCAGCCCGCCGATAAGGCAAAACACGCCTGGGCTTTAAGATAGGACTTAAAAGTCTTGAGATGCAGGGCCTTCACGAGCCTGGCGAGCCTGGTCAGCCAGGTCTAGGGCAGTCAGTCTAGCTGGGCTGACCTGCCAGGCCACCCACCACATGCCCAGCCAGCATTAAGTGCAATCGTGCGCTAGCGGCAAACAAAGCTTAATTTGGCGCCCACCAACACCACCATCCATCCATCCCAGGCCACTGATCCAGGCACAAGGTCACAACCCGGTACTGCATAGTGTCTCTGCTAAACCTGAAAGGCAAGATGATATAAAACTTGAATACTGTGCAGTGATACCCTTTCTATGTCCTCTATGGGTCATTGAAACGACAGCTTTTAGCTTGTGCCGCGTCCGTCATAATATAAACAATAAGCCAAAAATAGTACAAGAAACAAAGTTTAATGAAAAGAAAAACAAATATAAAAAAAGCAAAAAAAAAGCAAAAACGCAAAAAAGGGCAAAAACCAGCGCCTAAAACTTTGCAATGCACTTCTCCCTCTTGCAGTTTCCAGCCCTAGAAAAGTTCACTCCAACGTCAACCAGCTTTGACGCTCACAGCCCGCGCTCTTGCTGATGGCTTCTTCTTGCCATCAAACGAGTACAAGCCACCAGCCGAAACACAATAATGGCACCAAGCAGCGTGCCGGGAGACAGGCGGTTGCCAAAGAGCCAGATACTGAACAGAAGGCTCACAAGCTTGCGGATGTTGAGCACAATGGTCACGGTCAGTGCTGACGAGGCAGCGGCCAGCAAGTTGACACCGCGAATGCAGGCGTACTGTGTAAGGACGTTGAGCACAAGGTAGACAAGTTGGCTCGGGACGTGAATGCGTTCGATGCTCTCGCGCAGACCGGCCGCGACCGCCGTGTCGGCACCGTCCACAGCGCGGGTAGCCATGGTGGCAGTGGCGTCGGAGGCAATATCCATAAACGGGAGTGAGAGCGGCGCGCTGTTGGCGAGGCGGTTGAACTGGCGGACAAGCGACGGCAGGAATGGCAGGAAGAGCGGCAAGGACAGCAGATGCGAGTAGAAGAGGTTTTCGCGCCACTGAGGACCGTACTTCTTGTACGTTTCCTCGGTGTAGAGGCCCATGATCGACGAGAGGACCTGGGCAATAAAGAGGATCGAGAGGCCGATGATAAAGCTGACATTGCCTTCTGCGGCCTCCTCGGCGACACCCTTGCTCTGGGCGTCTGACCAGGCGGCAATGGACGACACCGACCGTCAACAGGATGACGGCAATAATCTGTATGCGAGAGTACCGCTTTCCATAGAGGAACCCGGCGACCATGGTCGTGATGCTACCACCGGAGCGCAGGATGATGTGGACGGGAACGGAGATGTTGTAGCTAAAGGCGTGGTTGTTGAGAACGTTGATGCTGAAGAAGAGAACGATATTGATCAACCAGCGTTTCAAGGGCACCTTGTTCGGACGGATAAAGAACGGTGCACGCTCGCCGTCAAACTGTGAGACGTAGCCGGTGATGGCGACGAAGAGGAACTGAGTAAAGGTAAGGAGAGTGCCTAAGACGTTAGCAGCGGGTTCGCAAACGATCCAGGCGGGGCCACCAAAACGAAAAAAATAAAGAAAGAACCGTCGCCGTAAACATACCACTGTTGGGCTCAACTTTGATGATAGCTTCGAGAGCAAACACGTTGGAACAGCAGCCTCCAAAGATGAGGCCCAGCATAGCACCAATGGTCAGCCATTGCGGATGGTCTCAATGAAGATGCGGCCGGCGAGGGCCATGGCCCGTGAGAACACGGGCCGGTCGTCGTCAACGCCGTACATCTCGGCCTTTTCCAGCGACGGGCGGCGTTTATTACTCGCGCACTGACGCTGTGGCCACATGTTTTCGGGGGCTTGTGAGTAGGCTGGCGGCGTCGAGTGTTGGGGGCCGTCATTTACACGGTTGGAGGGGTCGAGGCTTCGGCTGTTGGTCCTTGGGTATGTCCAGCGTGTCTCTCTGCCCTGTCTAATCGTGCCGCTGTTCCTTCTGCTCACGTTGTTTGTCTCGTCTATCGCCAGTTCGTCGTAGAGAGGTATATCGGCCGTGAAGGGTGCTGCGCTCGAGGTTGTCGGGTGTGAGGCGCAAACAGTGCGAGGCGGTGCTGTCGCGGTCGGTATGAAGGCACGGTTGGTCGAGGAGAGCCAATGAGCGAGAGGTGGAGTTTGCACGTATGTCGTATGTCTCACGGACTGTTTGTTTTCGTGCACGATGCAGTAAATGTAGTGTATATATGCGTGTCCTCGCGTTGCGTGTGCATGAAGCCCTTAACCAGGAGAGGGGAAGCTTGCGGCGTGCGCGATGCCAGGCAATGTCGGGTATGTCGGAGTGGCGGCGTATCCCAAAGTAGGGGATATTAGGTAGCAAGATTGGGGTTGGCGGAGTGCACGATGTTGTTTGGAGGTGACACAAGCGATCGCGAGACGGATGAGGGAGAGAGAAGGAGGTGGGCGACCAGGTGGGGGGACAGAAAGTAAAGAGCGAAAGAGGAAAGGGAGGAGAAAGGGTGGAAGGAACGACACGAAGAATGGGAGGAGAGACGAGGCGGTCACGAGATCGGACGGCTGTTCTTTCCAAACACGGCCAAATCGTGGCCAGCTCGGCAGTCGACAGGGCAAGGAAAGAAGTAATGGGGAGGGGGACTTGTGGTACCTGGCAGGCAAGCACAAGCTTTCTGTCGATGGGTCGCACTTTCCTTCTCTCTCACAAGGCAAGTCCGGCCCAGTTGGCCAGGCCCAGTCTCGTAGGCGTAAGTACTCCGTACCCTGCGAGCTGCTGGCCGAAGTGATGAAAAAGGGCAGAAAAATTAAAAACGACCCAAGAGGGAGATCCCCTTGGAAAGGGCTTTTGTGGGAGTGGATCTCTGGATGTCCCGCGGCGCGCGCGTGTCAATCCGTGTGTCCGGCGTAGAGTATCTGCCTGTTTGCTCTTGTTTCTATTTTATTATCTGCCCTGTATTTTATCGCTCTTGCTATCAAGGAAATAGGCCCTGGCCAGAGAAGGGAAAGGGGAAAGAGCCACGAAGCGGCGCCAGCGATTGTATCTTCCTTCAGTGCTAGGGGGGGGGGACAGGCAATGGGCGAAATGACCGAACGCGTAGCCAGAAGACCGCCCAGAGGCGGAGAAAGAAAAAGAGAGAGAAACAGAGAAAGGAAACGTAGCGGCACGGAAGTGACCTTAAAGTGGGGCGTGACCTTGCTGTGAATATAGATTTTAAGCTGAATAAAAGGGGCCTTCAAGTTCCGTGATGGAGGCCAAGTTGCCGGGCTGGCCCCAAGTGAATGTTACAAGGCTCCTAGCCTGTCTCGCCGTCAACTACGATGGAAAATGGCTATTGGCCAATCACTAGGCAATTACCACGGAAATTTGGTGATGGGAGAGGCACATGCACGGCATTGAGTCTAGAAAAGGGCTTACCTGCCATCATGCATAAATGGCCATTGCTCACGATTATTTTAAGCTGAATAAAAGGGGATTAAGACGAAACTTTTGAAACAAGAGGCCACTTCAGAGGGACAAAAGGAAAAAAAAAGACCGCCTCCACTATGACAGCACATATTCTTGAAAAAGGGAGGTGAAAATATATGGCATTCTCCGCCATAGCGCCACAATGAAGCATAAGCCGCCTGGCAAGTCTGAAAAATATGACACGAGTTCGCAGGGAAAAAAACAGCTTACTCGTAAGATATCACTCAGTACTCCGTACGCGTGTGTATATATGTACAGGCGGCCTTTAACTGCTGCCCCGGGTCCTCCGGCTGCATGGCGGGGAGTAACATTGGAGTGTAGATAATACTTACATGCAGAGAGGTGCAGCAGTACAACGCACGCAAAGAGCCGCAGTCCAGAGAGAGACGGGAACTTCAAATACAGTAAGAAGCCTGTCAGAAAAACGAAATAATGGGTGGTATCTTAGCTGGGCGGCCGGGAGAACAGCTCATTTGCGGCAGCATTCTGCGCGTGTCGTGCCTGCCTTCCTCACCACCCAGCACGGTCGTTTTAGAGGTGACGGGGCCGCTAAAGAGGGGAGGGGGACACAAAGCTCGAGACTTTATGAAGCAGGACCATAGAGAAGGAGCAATACATGTACATGTATCTTACATGCGCGTTCTAGAAAGGGAAAGAGCCCTGCTGGCTCGTTATGTGCAAAGAACTTGGGGTCTTGAGACTCTTTGTCTCTTGTCGTTTTGACGGATATTACAGAGTAGCATCCTGGCGCCCTGCCGCACATCCTTCCGAAAAGCCAAACTGCACCCTCCGCACCAGAGCATTCACACCGTAACCATAGAACGGCGTTTCGGCGATTCTAACGATGAGATTCTCCAGCGTAGCAATGCCCCCCAATCTTGAGAATGGGCCCGAACCCTCTTTCACTCATGAACCCCTGCAACGACCAATCTGGAGATTTGAGATCGGCCTCTAATCCCCTACGGCGCCGACGAGGGGAGATGGGATGTGACTTTTCTGGCAATGTGATTCGCTGCGGTCTTGCCCTGCCCTATTCAGCAGGAGGCTTTTGCAATACTGTCCGCACCTGCCTAACCTCATGACGGCCTTGTAACACGCCATATAAGCACGTGTACAGACCGTGAAGAAAGGAGCCTTGAGACAACTTCATCACACGGAGGACACCACAGAACCGGTACTCTTCGCCGTCGTCATTTTGTTTCCTCGTGAGCCAGTGCGCCGTTTCCCCCGCGATCTATGTTCCTTATTTTCTGCAAAACGGCCAGGTTACCACATGCGCGACCAAGATAATATCAAAGTGCACCACGGTTTGCTTTTTTATGAGAAATAATTAGTTTGTTTATCTCCTCTTTCTTCTTTCTTCTTTCTTCTTTCGTCTCTCTTTTGCTCTTATCGCAGTTGTTGCCTGTCTCCAACAGGTAAATAGGGTGTATAGAATCTACAGCTGACTAGACAATTCAGTCCTGAGATGTACATGACCTGCCTGCTCTGCTCTCTGACCATCGGATGGCAATGCCGGAAGCAGACCTCGCCGTGACAATGTCCCTATTCTCACACAACTAAGGGAGAGAAAACAGCAATCTGTCTCTAGCCAAGATATCATTGCTGTTCCTGTCCGTCGTTGTCTCAAGAAGCACTCAAACAAAGCGCCAAAAAGAGATGCAAAGACGGGAAAGAATAACAACACCCATCGTCAACCAAATCTCGCCCGCCTTCGTTCATCCGCCCAGGTTCGCCTCCGTCCTCCCCGCCGCCCTCCTTCATCGACACCATTGGCACGGGCTTCCTCGGCCTTCCTCGCACTCTCTGCCTCTATCACATAAGACAAAAAAAAGAACATATGATCAGCAGCCTCCAAAGCCTCCGATGCTTTTCCTGTTCTGCCTACCGCTGCCGGGGGTAGGATAGGATGATGCCGGTATGTTATCGTCTCTGGCGTCTAAAAATGGAAAGAAAATGGAAAGCGGGAAAGGAAAAGGAATAAACAAGAAGCACGACAAGAATACGGCAGAGATTTGAAAACAGAAAGAAGAGGGGAAGACGAAACATGAACGGCGACTGGAAAAGCAAGGACGAGATAAGGAATGACGAAAACGACAAAAAGTAAAAGAAATAAGACCGTTTTATCTTCAACGACCATGCCCCCGTGCCAGATCATTTGCCGGATGCGTTAAATTGTCTACAATGCAGAAAACACGAACAACTAGAGAGAGCCAAGCCGTTAGTGTGACGTCCATTGACACAAATAGCACGAGGAAGGAAAAGAAAAGAAGCACGTACGTTGTTTGTAGCGGCGATAGCGATACTGTCCTCGAACGGATGCCAGCTCATGTGCAGGATCTTCTTGTTAAAGTCGATCTGGTCGGCATCGGTCTCCTTGCGCATCCGCTGGCCCTGGCCAGGACAGGGCTGCCTGACCGAGAACCGTTCTTCTTGCCGCCGTTGGTTGTTGGGCTGGTCGACGAGTTGATCGGTGTCGGCACGCCAACCTTTTTGCTTTGAAGGCCGACTTATCAGCTGCAGCACAACCTCCGTCTCCTTCTCGGGGTCGGTTGGGTAGATCATGAAGTTGTTGTTGTAGCTGCCCGTCATGACGTTTTGGCATCGCCCGAGAACACAACCTCGAACTTGTCAAAGATGCTATCATTCTCGTACGTGTCGCAGAGGCGCGGGCGCAGGTGCTCGTGATGGGAATGGTCTTGACCGGCTGGCGTTCCATGTTGACATCCCAGATCTTGACCGTCAATAGTCGCGGGACAGGATATAGCGGCCGTCGTGTGAGAAGCGAAACGTCTGAAATTGAGGAAATGATTTCAGAGAAGAAGGAGCGCGGACTGAGGGTCTTCTTCTTGCTCAAACACTGCCGAAAAAAAAACCAGGGGCTTAGTCGACATACTCTTGGCGTGCTGGTCGCACAGTGCACTCTCAACGCATATCTGCGAGCTTGATTGTGCCCTTGGAGCTGGCGTACATGAACCAGTTGCAGCTCTGAGGGTGGAACTCGGCAGCGGTGATGACTTCGGTAAGCTCCTCCATGTTGGCCGGCTTTGATGTCGACAATGTTGAAGCTCTGGTCTTGGATGTTGAGGTTCCAGAGGTTTATGCGCAGGTCATCGCTGCTGATAAACGTCTCACCGTCGCTGTTCACCGAGATACTGTTGCATGTGATAAGCATGGGCGTTGGCGTAGGTGCGGCGCGGAACGGCTGCGACAACGGTGTCATGGTGTGTCAGGCGTGGAAGCCTCAAGGTCACTGGCGTTCCGGAAGTGCACGTTCGGTAAAGGCCTGGTGGCACCACCGCCGGCAACGAGGCCGCCGGGAGTCAGGTCTTGAGTCAGGTTGTTCTCGGCAACAACCTTGAGGGACTTTTCAAACACCTTCCATAGCTTGATCGTCTTGTCGTTTGTGGACAGCAGATAATGTGAAGCGTTTCTGCCGCCGGCACCACTTGATTTTGTTGATTTTCTCCTCGATTTCAAGGGACTTGAGATAGTCGAACTCTGGCTCGTGGGACTGAAACTCGGTGTGGAACTTGTACTCGCACGTCTTCTTTCTAGAGTTTGAGAAGGCCAGAAAGGGCTGGTGTTAGTCAATGCAGTGCTATGCGGTGGCCAAGCAAAGGACATAGCACGTACGGTTTCGTTCCGTTCAAAGAGGACAACTCTGCCACCCTTGTCGCCAGTAGCAAGGTAGTTACCCGTGTGGTCGAACTCGACGGTGGAGATGATATCAGCTGTGCACACAAGGTCAGTATGTCTTGTTGGAGAGACAGAGAGGAAGAGGGAGAGCTGAAGCAGCTGTCAAAGTACGTCAGTGGATGTCGCTTTACCTTCCGTGATGTCCTCGACATCTCCCTTATCGCCAAAGCATCTAGAGGAAGAGTCGAGTCAGCAGTCTGTCGCGAGTTAAAGGGTAGGAAGCGGGGGCACGTACTGTGTGAACTTCCACGTAGGGGAGTTCGCCTCTGCTTCCACCATGGTTCCAAGCCCGGAGTTTGCGGGGTGCCGATATAGCTGCCCCTGTGTTGGTCGCGAAATGCGGAATGGAAGCCGCTTTTGACGTCAAAGGGTGATCGAGAGCGGTCAAGGATCAGGGTAGACCAAGACAGCAAGTCCAAAGGAATGATCTGTAACGGCAGACGGCGAAGCAGTAAGGTAAGAAGGTGAACTAGAGCCGAATTTCGAGATATCAAGCCGGCCGGAGCAAGCCAGGCAAGAGAAGACCTGGGGAAGTGCCAAGATACGGAGTTGCGAGAGGGGTAAGGAGAGGAGAGGAGAGGAGAGGAGAGAGGAGAGAGGTGTATGTTAGGCGGAACGGGGCGCGCGTGACAGGAGATGTGCCAGGAAGGAAGACGATGCAGGAGGGCACAAACGTGTCTCTAGACAGCCCCGCCCCAGGAAAAAATAGGTGCGCGTTGGTTTAAACAATGGTGGCAGGTAGTGGACGCAACGACACGTGGAAAAGTGTGGGCCGCAGGATGCGTTTTGGTTGGCATATGTAGTTTTCTTGTTTGTTCCTCGTCGCAGGGCCGGGGAGAGA
>JADMNF010000201.1:0-59484 GCA_016097085.2 Sporothrix curviconia
GCCGGACGACAGCGTGGAGGCAGCAGACCCGGCTCCCCCGCCCCGCTTCACAGCCGCGTCCAAGAGCTGCAGCCAGGCACAAAGAGCGGAGGGGACCGGGGCGCGTGGCTTGGCTGCAAAGCCATTTCCCCAGTCCATGCTCTCGATTGGGCGTTCCGTCAACCCGTGAAAGATTTGCGCAGCTTTGTTTTCCTCGTTTGGAAGCATGCCACATGCAAAGACACAGAAGAAAAAGGACCAACCAACCATGACCGTGGGAGAAGTCGCCTGTCTTGGCAAGCCCCTTCCGCAAGAGACTCAAACGCGACGACAGCCGCCTGGGTACTGCATCATTGCGTTTACCAAGCGGCAGGCCGATTGTACATCTAGCGGCAAAAAGTGGGTGCAAGGCATGCGTTGGCTCGGATGACGCATTATGGCAATCTGGCGTCATTTCTGCGCGCGAGCCGTGCTATGTACACTTTTGCTCTTGTCCAGTTGAGCCGGTCAAACGGAACAAAGGAGAGGCGAGCCTAACCTGGGGACAAAGTAGGAGAATGGCCAGCTGGTTCCGCAGAAATTCGTATATCGAGGTGTGATGTAAGAGATGTCTGCGAGATTCCGTTTCGAAATGCTCTGGGCTTTGCGTCTGTCGTCGTCGTGGAGGCATCGTCGTCTTGGAGCAGGGGGCCTGGAATCGAACTCCGGCAATGGCGTGTAGCTATCTCGACGGCGGCTCCCCGGGCGGCTCTCCGGACGACAAGTGGGGCTCTCCGGTACGACTGGACAGCGTCAACCGGCTGGTGCTCTTGGCGAGACAAGTCCTTTGCACGTCAGAGGGGGACGAGCAAGGCAGTGCGCGGTGATATGGTGTTCCGATATACGCATGCCTTTTTTGCAGCCTGCTGCAGTTACCGCAGACCGGTCGCGTCTCGTCGCATTTTCACCTTTCTCGCCCTGCAGAACATGCATCCAGTGCGCACACCGGCCTGGGGCATTTGGCTTCAGCGGCAGGGGAAGCTGCACGTCACCGGCGCCACATGGAAAGAGCTGTTGGGGGGCAGGCGACAGGACTGTCCGGTGCCGCCTGCAATGGCATGCCGTTCATTGAGCACGTAGACAGGTTGCCGTGCCTTTCGTATCTGTGTCGGCGGGAGGAATGGCTGGGCCGAAGGCTTTGAGAGGCCGTTTGTCAGGGGCAAAGAGCAAAGACGGATGCATTCTAAGTAGGGGCTATACGGAGCCTAAATACGGACATACTGGATCACTAGTGTCAGGTGACACTAGCCACAAACTCGTCAGATTGAACTGGCTGTGGGCTGTGACCACGCAATATTACACTTACAAGTACACGTCGTCTAGTCCTCTACGCCGTGAGGATCACGCAGTGCCATGACATTGGGTCCCAAAACAAGCATCTCGGTGTATCTTATGCTGCCCGGGATAAGGGCTGGGAAATTTTAAAGTGTCGATCCCCCATGACGGGAGACCGTTGATGAAAATCCGTCTCAAAAAGAAGATGCAAATATAAACATAATATCACAGGATACAATATCACAGGAAGCTTTTTGCCAGAATCCTCGCTGCCAGCGCCACATCGTCACAAAGCAGCTGGTCCACCTGCCCCTCGCGAACCCACTGCACAATCCGCGTCTCCAGATCAAAGCCATACAACCGCAGTCTTTCCAGTGTTTCCGGGCCGGGGATGTAGAGGTTCGCCGCAAAGCCCTCCGGTGCAGCTGCAGGGCCTCTCCGCTGGCAAAGTGCTGGATTTCAAGGCTGACGGCATCCAGGGAGGCTTGCCGAGCGAGGCGGCGGGGTCAATTCATGCGGGAGTGTGAAATGCCAATGGTAGGCACCTCGGGCAGGAGCTCCTTTTGCCGCTTTCAGCTGGACGAAATCAAAGGAAGGAGAGCTGCAGTGAGGTGGCGGCGCCCAGCTCGTCCACGAGGTGTCGCAGCAGCGGCAAGGATGGCGGTCGTTTTTGTCGTAGATCTTCAGCTCCAGCTGTATGACAAGGTCGAGCTCCTGCGCAAGGATCAGAGCATTGCGCAGCAGAGGAACGCGCTCGCCCTTGAACGCCGGGCCGAACACTGGCCGGCGTCCAGCTTGCAATCTGGGAGTAGGTCATGCTGGAGACGAGGCCCGCTTGCCGTCGGTTGTGCGGTCGACGGTCTCGTCGTGCATCAGAATGAGAGCGGCCGTCTCGTGTCAACGCGAGATCCGTCCTCGCAGACGGTTCCTCTGCCGCCGAGCTCGCGTGCCTTGCGAAACGCCGGCCAGTGGTTATTTTCGGGGGCCCGGCGCTGTGGCCGCGATGTGCGCCGAGGCGGGCCGGCTGCGATCCTTGTGCGAAGGCGGTTTGATTTTCTGCGTCATGTTTGGTTGCGGCACGTGCAATGCTAAATCAAAACGAAAAGCATGTACTGTATCAGGAGGAGGCTGTTGCTGCTGCATTTGTTCTTTTAATACTCGAACCATCTCGGACTGGACAAAGGTGCAGTGGTCAAAAGCGGAGGAATGCGAGGGAACAGCCCCGGCAATGACTTTGATGGGACCCAAGAGATGTACAATGGGAGACGGGAGAAGGGAGAACCGATCCTGGTAGCAAGCCTTGCTAGTATCTCTTCAGGTCCCTTGCACGTGCAGCAGACATCGCCAAAGGTGGATTGCCCAGGGATATCCGCTTTTGCCGAGAGCCTCGCAGTCGATGCATCTCCGCTTTAAGCGAGTCATCCACTCGCAGGATCCACTGCAGGCGATGAGAGCTAGCCACGGTCTATGCCTTTATTCTGTGCGCATCGCTTCATCGCTTCGTTGGTTTAGCTGTCCATCCCGTGGGGACACGGCGATCTGCCATTTGCCAACTCTCAAACCAGCCTCATCCGATGCCAGTTTGACCTGTTTTGTGAACTGTTTGTGAACTATAAACAATGTCCGCACTCACTCGTGAGGCCGTTGTTCTAGCTCAGACCATGCACTTTGCTACGATCACCACAACCACAACCACCATCAACTACTACAACTACCACAACTACCCAACATGCAGTCGCATCTCTCATGGAGCCCCTCCAGGCACAAAGTCCCCGCTGTCCAGGCAAGAGCTTGAGCAGAGGTCGAGGATGCGACGGAGAGAGAGCACCAACTGACCATTTCCCCAGGCCATTCGCCTGTATCCGAAAGCCGTGGCTTGGAGCATTGTCATTTCCTGCACGGCCATCATGGACGGCTACGACTACCACATTATGAGTTCTCTGTTTGCCCAGGCCGGCTTCCAGAGGACGTATGGCGTGATGCAACCGGACGGCAGCTACCAGGTGTCCGCGCATGGCAGTCTGGCTGAAACAACGGCTCGACGGTTGGTCACTCATGGGTCTGTACTTTTCTGGCTACCTTACGGACAGACTGGCTATCGGAAGACGATCATGACCGCGCTCTGGTGGCTGTGACTGGCTTGATTTTTCCTGCAGTTTTTTGCTACAAACTTGGTCATGCTGCAAGTTGGACAGATTCTACTAGGTATTATTACAATCACGGAACCCCTCCCCCCCCCCCCCCCCTTGTGCACAAAGTCTAACGAGCCACAGGCCTTCCACTGGGGGTATTTCAGACGGTCACGCACGTGTACGCCATCGATGTTGCGCCTCTATGCTTGCGTCCTATTTTGACTGAGCTACGTCGGCGCAATGTGGGCAAGTTCTGGTTCCGACACCTGTGCACTGTGCCGTGCGCCGGGGCCTTCGCTAACAACTACGGCAGTTCTTGGGGCAGACCATTGTCAGCGCGTGTTTCGCGGCGTGCTGGATATGGAAGCGCCGTGGGCATACCGCGTTCCGTTGCGATCCAGTAAGTAGTATTCTAGTATCCCCGTCTCAATACGCCTGCAAGCCTCTTCGTTTCACCAAATGTTGAACAAATTGCTCATTGCTCATTGCTCATTGGTTGGTAGATGGTTCTGGGTGCTTCCCGTCTTCGTCGCGGTCGTTTTTGCCCCGGAATCGCCCTGGTGGCTTATCCGAAATGGGCAAATGGACCGAGGCAAAGCAGCGGTCCCTGAAACGCCTGGCGTCGGGCGCGCATGCCACACAAAGCAGCATCGAGAAAACGGCCGCTCTCATGCATCTGACAACCGAATACGAACGTCGGGTGAACGGCCGGAGTCAGCTACGTGTCTTGCTTCAGGGGCACAGACCGTCGCCCGCACAGTTATCGTCATCTTCCTCTTCACCATGCAGATTATTGGCGGGACCAACCCTTCGCAGCTACGCAACCTACTTCTTTGAGGAGGCTGGTCTGTCTGCGTCTCTTGCTTTTGACATGTCGATTGTCACGTTTGTTCTCAGTTTCCTGGGGACGTTTCTTGCGGTATGTTTTTGCTTTTTGCCATCTGGCAGTCTGGCCACCCGGAACGGTGGACTCCCAAGAGCGCTATGTACGTGGCTGACAACGTGATTCTCTTTTCTGCCAGTGGTTTATCATGCCGTATGTCGGGAGGCGCACGCTGTTCCTCTGGGGCGTCTACGTCAACACAGCCATCTTCTTTATCATTGGCGGACTTGGGATGCAGCCAAACAACAACAGCTTCGTCTGGACGATTGCCGCTCTGCTTGTCGTAAATGCCTTTTTTAGCTGCGTCTGCATGGAGCCTGTTGTCTTTTGCTCTCGTCCCGACATACCATCGACCGTCCTCCGAAGCAAGACGGTGCCGATTGGCCGTTTTGTTTATTCGGTTATCAACATCCCTCTCAGCATCCTGACGTCCTACATGATCAACTCCTCCGCCTGGGGATGGGGTGCAAAGGACGGATTCTTCTGGGCGGGCCTCGGTGTGCTCGGAGTGCTTGCCACCCATTGCATCCTGCGAGACAAAGGACAGAACGGACGCCGAGTTGGATCTCCTGTTTGAAAAGAAGGTGCCGGCGTGGAAATTCTCTACGACAGAGTTCCATGCCTCGGAAATCGGTACCAAGCTATTTTAACATGATATAAATATACCCCACGCCGGGACCGAAAGAACTGGAGACGACGTGGGCATTCCTTGAGGAACGGGATCACAAAGGCGTGCATGGGGGCGCTTGGCACGCCTCGAGCGGATTTGGGTCTTGAATTCCTTTTTTTTTCGATTGTGGAACGTGGTTTATTCTCTTTTTCAACAAAAAATTACAAGACAGAAGAAAAGGGGGTCGTGGTCCTGGCAGGTGGCCCTTTTAACGAGACAAAGCCGCCGTCACACCCAGCTTCTCATCGCAAGTCATAACTCCAGCCTTTTCGTCTTCTTTTTTTTTTTTTGCCTCGTCGATTCACGGCTCGGCAAATCCACATGTATATTGGCGAGGAGGTCTGCTAGCTGGAGAGCACGCGTGGCCTGTTGACAAGCCACGCGTGCATCGGCCAGGAGCTGCAAGTCGTCTTGCTCGTCTTGACACTGTGACGACTGTGGAACCGGCGTCGGCGTCTGGGTTTCTCGTTCTCGCTCTCGTTCTTGCTCTTTTTCCGCCCTGGCCCGCCGCTCGCAAACAAGGATGGTGGCGATCTCCAACACGTCGTCTAATCGTGTTGCTGCCTTGAGCGCCAGCTTTATTTGATCCGCAAACAAACTTTACAACGTTGACGAGCAACGTATTGTTAAAGGCGATCATCATTGATGCGTCTTGTCCCAGATCCGTGAGGCTACCCTTGAGGTCAGAGTAGAACCGCGGACATGTGGACCTATCCCATCGCCCATATAGTCAAGACCTCAACTATAATACTTGCGTGGCAACTGTGATATCACATACATTTCAGTGATCCACCGGCAGCTTTAAAAAAAGGCAGATGGTCGTAGCTGATAACCCTCACTACTTTCTTCCTTTCTTTTTTTTTGCCCAATCCATTCAAAGATCGGCAAATACACACAGGTTCGCCGAGGGGAAGTACACTGCCTCGATGGCATCGAGGGCCTGTTGACAAGCCGCCCGCGCTTCTCCAGCAGCTTCGTGTCGCCTTGGTCCTGTGCCGGAGCCGCCTGGTTTGGTTCGTTTGCGCGTCTGGCCTGCCGCTACGGTGGCTGTCTCCAACAGGTTCTTCCAGTCTCCTTGCGGCCAGCAACGTCAGCCACATGGACTTGAGAATACCACCTTGCGCTTTAATCCGCAATGGGGTGCCAACGGGGCTGTCGTATCCCACATCCCATAATTCCGACTTGCTCTCAAAGCACAGACTGTCGCATTTGCGCAGGTGGCGTTTAATTGTTTTGTTCACTGCGGACTTGCTGACCTGTTTTGCGTACTCTGAATTGTCTTCAAGACTCTGTAGGATGGGTTCGGCAGCCGCGTACTTGGTGATGCGGCCCGTGTATTCTGCCAGCGTCGCAGCGGTCTGGTGCAATGTTGAAGTAGAAGCAGGCGTGGAAGCAGACCGCGCGGTGGTGATTTGTGGTGGCAAAGCAGACAGGGGAAGAGCACCTCCTGCAGCGAGCGCACGTCGACGCCGCTCCAGGGCAATCCCCGCTGCAGCACCGCCCACCTTGACGTGCAAGCGTGTCACAGTCAACATTGTCTGCAGGGCCAGGGCGTCGTGCTGCTCACGGTCATGTTGGCTTGATCGAGATCTCGTTTGTCGAGGAAGCGCGACGCTACCACCGTGGCGGACCTGGCTGCGCTCCGGGGGCTCACGCCCGTCCATTTCGTGGATCAAGTGGTTGCAAACAGCCGTGGCGACGGAGGTGGCCTCGTGCAGCCGCAGGCAGCATGGATAAAGGCGCTCGTCGTAGTTTCTTCCACCTGCATGTCCGACAGCGTCTTGTTGTTGCCGGCCTGCATGCCGTCGGTGGTGCTGGCGGCGGTGTTGCCGTTGCTATTGCAAGGCCCGCGGGCATGACGATGGGTGCATAGAGTGCGTGTGCTGGGAACTCGGGCACAGATTGCAGTGAGAGGCCGGCTTTGGATTCGTCCGTAACGGGTTCTGTCTTGGTGGCCATTGGGAAGTTTGTGCTGCGATTTTTGCCCAAGCCATTGCAGAGGTACTCTTGGCAGTTGTTGAAAGATAATGTTTTTGTACGGGCGAGATGGACACGGTGACTCTTACATATAATGATAAAGTGGATGGGACTGGCTGAGGCCGTGCTGAATCACACTAGGAACCACAGACAAGCCATCTTCGAGTCCACGGAGGATGCAGCCCTGCGTAATACGAATAACTGACACTGACTCGACTTCCACGCCAAGCTGAAATGGAAGATCGTTTATATGTTGGACGCTAATAAACCGGCCCTGGTACATACGTCAGTAGCTTACGGTGATGGCAGCTGTGGGAGAGAGATTGGTCTATATTGGTTATCTGACTATAAAAGAAGGATAAGGTGCCACCTACAGATGACCAGGCTCAATAAATACCCTAGTGTGGCTAATATGAGCATACCACCAGCAAGAGATGTTTCGAGTGACCTGACTTGCTGTGTAAAATATATTAAAAAAATAAAAACATACAGCCACAGCGAGATCACAAGAGTTCATAGGAAGACGCAAAGGCTGCTAAGCGCAAGGCGTGGGCGAGTTAGGCCAGAAGGCACAGGCTATGGAGTTATGATCAGAAGAGGTCTTGCTGTGGCAATCGTGGGATGTAGCTACGTGTAAAGCTATAGCACTACCCCTTTTGTTGTTGGTTTTTTTTTGAAAAAAAAAGGCCATGGAGCAGCTAGTCAGAAGAGCAATAAAACCAGATTTGAGGCGGCCGCGTTGCAACTGTGGCTGGTGCACAGGTAATTGGGTCTGCAAGCATGGCCAGCATGACTAAAACCGTGACTGAAGAATGAGGCCTCCCCATGGGGAACCACATGGGGACGAAACAGAAGAAAAGAGAAAAGAGAAAAGAGAAAAGATGCAAGAGCCTGCTCACTAGGTAATCCCTTTTTCCTTCCCTCCTCCCTACCCTCAATAGGCCATTTTCCTCCATGGCGGCCGCCGCAACGACGATCCGCGGCAAGCACGGCAAGCAAATAGGGCTCGACGAGACGCTGGCGCGCGAAGACGATGTGCTGGCGCAGGCCCGCCAGTGGCACAGCGAGCGGCTGCTTGTGGAAGATGTCGTCCGGGACTGGTCCGTGCTGGAGCGGCTGACGGCCTTCCACTTGGGCGTCGCCGAGGCGCGCGTTGGCCGTCGATCGGCAGCCGGCACGCTGGGGCCGCGGCGGCTTCAACCTCGTGCTGTCTTCCGCATTGCCCGTGGCCGCGTTCTGCGCCGACGACCGCCACCCGGGCTCGTCCCGGCAGAAGATGAGCAGCGAGATTGCCACGCATGTGTGGATGCAGCGCCACTGCCCCGAGGTGCGCATGCCTCGGCTGTACGGGTTTGCGCTGCCGCACGGGAGGCACGTACGTGTTGGTGTTGTTTATGTTATTCTACCAATCCTCTTTAAGAAGCCCCTCTGACCTGTGGTACGCAGTATACACACGTTGGCCGCGTCTCGTGGGTCCGCCGTGCGTGGCTTTACGCCCGCCAGGTCGTGGCCAACCTGCTCGGCCGGCCAATGCCATCCCCGTTCGTCCTGGCTCGGCGCACGTTTGCCGCCGTCGCCGCTGAACTTGCGGCTACATGGTGCTGGAGTTCTTTGGACCCGACGTCGGCAGGCAGCTGCCGCTCCTTTGCTCGTATTATGCTGGCGTTGGCCCGCGTGCCGCAGCCGCGCATGGGCTCATTCTGCTTCGACGAGGCCGACGGCACCATTGCCCTGGCAGGCCGGCCGGCCTTTTGCGCACTGACCCAGCTGGAGCACAACACGGACGTGCCGCTTTGCCATGTCCTTTAACCGCACCTACACGGCCGAGGCCCCTTTGTCGCCGACCTGCTCGACTTCCACGACCGCGTCTTCCGCGCCGCTCCCAATGCAGTGCACAGCGCCGACGACGCCCGGTGCCAGCTGGCAACACGCGCGTTCCTGCGCACCGTGGCCTCCCACTTCTATGCGGCATCATCATCGTCATCGTCATCGTCATCGTCATCGTCATCGTCATCGTCATCGTCATCGTCATCGTCTGCTGCGGCGGCACGCGGCACAGACCCGTTTGTGCTCAAGCTCAGCGACGAAAACACGGGCAACCTCTTTGTCGACGACGAGTGGAACATCACCGCCGTGATCGACCTGGAGTGGATTGTCGCCGTCCCGGCATCCATGCTGCAGGCACCCATATGGCTCGCCTGCCGCCGACACCTCGATCGACCAGCTAGCCGCCGAGTACAAGCGAGGCATCGTCGAGGCACGGCGTGCCGCAGCAGCGGCTGTCCACGACGACAGCGGCACGACAGCGGCCCCCGACGAAACAGACGGCGGCCGTGCAAGCGCCACAACTGCCACCGCCGCTGCAGACACTCCAAACGACTACGCCGCCGCCCGCTCCGTCTTTATGGAGATCTTCCGCGAAGAGGAGGCCCGCATGCAGACCACAGCTGCATGGACCCTACCTCCGGGGCTCTCGCTTGCCCGCGCCATGGACGGCAGCTGGACGTCGGGCCGCTTCTGGCTGTTCGAGGCCCTACTCTCGACCAATACCCTCTTCTACGTCGTGCGCCGCGCCATTGGCGTCCATTTCGGTCTCCGGCCGCGTCAGGATCTCGACGGAGACACAAACCTGTGGCGCTTTGCGGCGCCCAACGCGGCGGAGCTGGTCGAGCGCAAGGTTTGTGACCGCAAGGCCTACGAAGCACAGGTCAAGGCGCTCTTTGGCATTACCAGCTGAGGCAGGGGACAAAAAAAAGAAGAAAAAGAGAAAAAGAAGGAAAGCAAAGAGGGAGAACCGAAACGGACGGTCTTGGGTTTTCACTCAAGAGGACAAAAAACGAGAGAGTGCCTTGCCACCTCGTCTTTGTTTACGTCGACTCTGGAACTGGATCAATGTTTGATTGTGATATTGACAGACAGTGGGTGGTAGCGAGTCTATTATCCATTGTCTTATTAAACAGTGTCAAGTGTTGTGCCCTTTTTTTTCTTTTTTTTTCAAAGTAGGTGAACACGACCTGTGTGATCCATAGACCATGACAACCTGACAATCTCTAAATGCCGAAACTCCGACGCCGAGTTCCACCTATGCGGAGTTCCGCTTCTTCGGCTTGTAAAGGCATAGCAGGGGAAGCAGCCCCAATGGCACCATGCTCCTGCTGCACGACATGATAGCATCGCCCACTAGTTCGGTTTGGTCTTCTCGGCCCTGAGAGAGCACTATGGGAAGGAAGATTTCACGCCTACCGCGGCAGCGGCGTTCCTGCTCCCCAATGCGACGGAGTGGGCCCCCGGCCGACGTTCGGAGGGGACCTTGCTGGGCTACTATAATACGAGACTAGCCCATGTACGCTTCTTTTCGAGTCGACGCAAATCACCAAAATAAAGAGACAAAACAGACGCCTAAGAAACTGAGAAAAATAGAAAAAAAATAGAAATACGCACCACCCAGTCCCCACAATGACTGCAGCCCCGGCCAACACGCAGGTGGGCGTGCCCAACACGCTGCAGCGGCTCGTCGAGACGGAGCACGGCGTGCTGCAGGTCATGGTCTCGTGGCCGCTGGGATGGAAGGACGACGGCACGCCGGCCGACGACAAAAAGGAGACAAAGGACACAAAGGACAAGGAGGACAAGGAGGACGTGGCGGCCATGTCCGTCATCTATGTGCTGGACGGCAACGCCTACTTCTTGACGGCCACCGACATTGTGCGCCGGCAGCAGTACATTGCGCGCAAAAAGGCCATTGTCGTGGGCATCGGCTACCCCGGCCTCGACGGCGTCTATGGGCCCCGGCGCAACTTTGACCTGACGCCGCCGGCCGAAAAGGGCCTGCCGCAGTGGCCCGTCAAGGGCGCCGACGGCAACGACGAAAAGAACGCCGACGGCAGCCCCAAGTACTGGAAGCTGGGCGGCGCCGCGCATTTCCACAAGACGCTGACGACCGTGGTAATGCCGGCGGTGGAGCGCGACATGGTGCCCGGCCTGCCGTGGGACAAGATGAAAAAGGTGCTGTTTGGCCACTCGTTTGGCGGGCTCTTTACGCTCTTCTCGCTGTTCTCGGCCCCGGCGCATTCGACGTCTATATCGCGGCGAGCCCGTCCATCTGGTTCAACGACCGGGCGCTGGTCGAGGAGCAGGAGCAGCAGTTTTTGGACGCAAAAGACGCGGATGGCACGAAGAAGAAGAAGCCGCTGCTGTACATCAACTCCGGGTCGGCCGAAGAAGACGACCTGTACCCCAAGCCCGGCGACACGGACGAAAAGTTCAAGGAGCGCGAGGGCTTCCTCAAGGACAAGAAGATAAACACCTACGCGCGCGAAATGGCCCAGCGCCTCGAGGCCAGCGGCAAGCTGGCGAGGTGTGGCTGCAGGAGTTTGCGCTCGAGGACCACGGCAGCGCAGCCGTCGTCGGCCTGCAGCGCGGCATCAACAAGCTCCTGGGCGAGTGGTGGGTGGGCAAGTAGGCAGTCAGGGGATTGAGAAGGAATCCCTTTTTTTTTCATTTTTCTGTACTTTTTATTTATTTACTGCTCTTTGAATTTATAGCCTATTTGGTCTGGATGTTTTTTGTGTCGGCCGAGTCTCGGTTCAGCCTGCCCATGCTCCATATGCCGTATGACCAGTCCCAAAAAATGTTCTATCTTTCCCCTAGAACGCTATGAACAATGATAAGTGACAAAGGAAAAACAAAGTCCATGTCTGTGTGTGTTTGTGAGGCTGCCCTAATGGCTGCCCTGATGCCCTGTAAATGTACCGCGAGGATAATGATAACCAAAAAAAAGAGGAAAGCATGAGAGTTCCCTATGTACAGGTGGACATAGCGGAAGCAGGGGCTAATGAATAAGGCGTATTGTAGAGGGTCGTTGTATCAGGCCGTATACCGGCGTTGTTGATTTCATGCTTTCTTTTCCGCGTCCGTGGCGGCTGGCGTGTCGTCCTTGGCCGTGGACGCGTTGGCCGTGGACGCGTTGGCCTCGGCGGTGGGACTGTCGGCCGGCGCGTCTGTGGCCACGCCGTCTGCCTTCTGGCCGGCCGGCGCCGACATTGCTGCCGCCGCCGGCTTGGCCGTGTCTGCCTTGTTCTTGCCCTGGCGGTACTTGTCCATCTTCTCGCCCATGTACCGCAGCGATCGTCCCACGCCCGACGTCAGCACGCCCTTGAGACTCTGCGACGTGCTCGGCCAGTTGATCGTCTGCTTGATGACGTGCCGCACGTGCGTGCGCAGCGCCGCCGGGTCTTCGTCCTGCACGATGCGCTTCTCAAACGCCGTGGCCTGCTGGCGCCGGAACCCGCCGCCGGCCGCCGTGTCGTCCTCGTCGCGGGTCTTGTCCATCATGCGGTTGAACTCGCCGCGCGGGATGGCAAACTTCTTCTGGTACTGAAAGTACAGGCGCTCGCGGAACGCCTTGGGCAGGCGCCGCACCATGTTGCCGCGGCGCACGGGGTCCATGTCCTGCGCGAGCCGCAGATCGGCGTCGGTGTCGAGCCAGTCGCGCTGGCTGCAGCGGGCGTCGTTGAACTGGACGTTGGGCAGCGTCTCGACGAGCGGCACGTAGAGCCGGCGGAAGTTGGCCATGTTGTGGGTGACAATGTTGGCCACCTTTTGCGGGTTCTCCGTGGGCAGGCTCATGCGCGGTCGCCGAGGTACGAGATGGCCGCAATGGTACTGTAGAGCTCGCGCTCAGTGAAGCTGGGCGGCAGCAGCAGCAGCGCCGTGCGCAGCGCCGACAGCAGGTTGATCTGGTTGGCGAGGCGCACGCGCGCGTCGTCGCGCAGGATCTTGACGGGCTTGTGCAGCCGCCCGGCCAGGTACAGCGTCTGCCACTCGCTCAGGTCCGTGCACAGCGTGTCGAGGTTGACAACGCCGTACTTGACGAGGATGCCGTTGACCACCACGTACGGGTTAAAGTACACGCCCGCGCCCCAGCTGTCCTGCACGTACGACACCGCGCCCGAGCCCAGCGAGCCCAGCGCGCTGTAGTGGTCGCGGTGCTGCGCCAGGTTCAGGCTGTGCCAGTGCTGAGTAAACGTCACGCCAAAGATAAAGTCAATCATCTTGGGCGACCCGTCCTGCGCGCGCTGCACCGCGAGCGGCGCCTTGGGGTGGATCGCCTTGATCTCGGCCTCCGTCGCCACGCGGCCGTCGGGCGCGCTCTGCGGGAAGACGCCCGAGCCATACGCAAACGCGTAGCGGATGGGCGCGCGGAACTGCCACAGGATCTGCCGCAGGGCCTCCTTGAACTCGTCGTTGATGATCATGTGCTGGTTGACACCAAAGTTGGTGTGCGGCAGCTCCGAGAACTTTTCAATGTTGAAGTTGGGGTTCTCTTCCCAGTCTTCCGTGGACGCAGACGACGTCGACGACGAGAGGGGCGCGCTGGAGTGCTTGGACGAGGAGGAGGATGGTGTCGAGGCAGATGGCGAGGAGGAGGACGGCGATGCATCGCGGGATGATGCCGAGGCGAGACGGACGTGTGTGAGGCGAGGGCAGAGCCGCGCCTGGGCCAGCCGTGGCCGGACGAGGAGGGAGCTGCTGTAGACAATATGACGCAGGGGACGCACGCCCGCAAAGGGAGGCTGTCGGGGGACAGCATTGGCGGTGCTCTGGGCCGGGTGGTTAGCAGACGCTGGCACGTGCGTGACGTGGTCATGGAACAAGGGACTCACCAGGACGCGCAGCGCAGCCGCAGTGGAGCGCATGATTGCTGCTGTGGCGGCACTCGGCTTCGTAGCTATGGGGTTGATGTTCGCAACAAAAGTGAAGCTATTCGCAAAGCGCACAAAGCTCAATCGGGTCGGATGGCGGGCGCTGCGTGTCGGGGGAGCTGCCTCTGCTGCAGCGGGTTTGCCAACAGTCAACAGCCATACGCCATGGTGGGGTGGTCAAGAAAGGAGAGAGAGAACGAGGTGTCGTGGAGAAACCGGGCGTGAGAGAGTGACGTGCGATCCGCGTTTCCGAGGCGCAAAACGAGGGATGGAGACACTGAGCTTTTTCAGCTTTCTGCTTTTGCTGTGAAGCTGGAGGGGCTCCACTGTTCCGCCCGTTCCTGTCCACTAACAGCCCACTAATTGCACAGTCCTGCCCCCCAAGAAAAGGCGAGCAGTTGAAGCTCGCAGCTAAGTCCGTTTAGTCTTGTTAGTGCGGGCAGGTGCATGCTGGCCACACACCACATCAGGACCGGTGCGGTGTGAAACCACAAAGACACAATTGGAAGACTGGTATGGAGCAAAGAGTATTGACTGAGATGTATGCCACCGCAGACAGCAGCTGTGGGAATGCGTGAATGCATGCCACTGGCCAGCTTGCGTAGGTCGTTGATCTTTGGCAGCAGAGCCCACTATGACATCATCACGTGACCTATCTTGGCACGAAGCTAGTCAAAGTGACCAATCAAACAGAGCCATGCTCGCTGGACCTGTACACTGGACCGCACGCGGAAGGCACGCTCTGGTACCTGCAGATGGCGCCTAAGACGCGTTTTGCGACATCCGGCGAGAGAACGATACAACCAACAGCCCGCTGCCAACACATTTGCCCGCGGGCACACGCACACGGCGATTTCGAGACAGCGACAAGACGACACCCCGAATTATAACCCCCTTCTCTCCCAGCACGTGCGCAACTGGCTCCGACTATGAGCGGCCACGGACGACAGCCTGCCGCGGGCGGCGTCAACGGAACAGCATCGTCGAGCCGGGCGCATTCGCGGGCCAACAGCACCGGCATTGGACGGACAGCAGCCCAGCGTGAGAGGGTAGGTGGATGATGGCGTGGGACAGAAGGGCTCGGCTAACAAACAGCAGATGGGCCTGTCGCGGTCGACATCGACACAGCCCTCGTACAATCTCTTTAGCGGGGAACAGACCGGCCCGGCCAGCGCACGACAGCGGCAGGGAGGACAACAAGGAGCAGCACAGTCCCGTCCGTCGTCCCGGCACAGCGCCATCCCCGACACGCAGTCCGTCGGCGCCGCCACGTCGTCGTACCGCGCCACCTCGCACGAGAGCAGCAAGGAAAACATGGCGCCGCCGGATGCCGAGGACTATGAGCTGCAGCGGCGGCGCATCGAGGAGCTAAAGGCGGAAGTCGGCACACTGCTCTACAAGGTCAACACGTTTGAGCAGGAGAGGGAAATGGCCCGGCTGCAGCACGACACGGAGCTGCGCGACGCGCGCCGCAAGGCCGAAGACGACTTTAAGCAGCGGCAGGCTGCCGAGGCAGAGCGCGCGGCAGCAGAACGCCAGCGGGCCGCGCTGGAGGCGGAGCTCGAGGCTGCCCACAGCAACCAGGACACGCGCCAGCGCGAACTGGAGCGCAAAGTGCGCGAGGCCAGGACGAGGCGCGGGTTCTGCAGGAGCAGCTGGACGACCTGAGCGCGGCCAAGGACGAAGCGGCGCGGCTGAGCGAGCGGCGGGCCGTGGACCTGCAGGCGCAAGTGGCCGCGGCGCAGCGCAGTCTCGCGGAAGCCGCCAAGAAGCCGAGGCCCGGGAAGCGGCCCTGGCACAAGCACAGCAGCAGCTGGCCGAGCGCGATGCGGCGGCAGGACAGCTCGAAGCCGAGGTCCTGCGGCTCAAGGCGCAGACGGGCGACGCGGCGACCATGGAGATTATCCGGCGCGAGCTCAAGGACCAGGTGAACCACATCCGCGCGCTGGAGGCGACGAACCGCGAGCAGCTGACCGAACTGCGGCATTTGCGGCAGACGCACAAGGCCGTCGAGATTGTCGAGGAAGAAAAGCGCTCGCTGCAGCGCAAGCTGGAGAGCGCGCGACTGCTCGAGCAGGAGCTGGCCGAGGAGCGCATGCAGCGGCAGCGGCTCGAGACGGAGCGTCGCGCGTGGTCTGCATACTTGCAGCAGACCGAGTCGGAGAACGGCGACAGCGCGCCCGAGTTTGACTCGCCCGGGGCCATGGCGCGCGCCCTCATGGAAGAGCGCTACCGCACGGCCGAGCTGACCGAGAAGGTGGGCGCACTGGAGCCCGAGATTGCCCAGCGCGATGCCAACATCCGGTCTCTCGAGGCGCAGCACAGGGAGATGGCAGCCGAGATCGAGAAGCTCAAGGCAGCGGGCGCATCAGCAGCAGGCGGAGATGTGTCCATGTCTGGTACAGGTACAGGTACACCCACCACCACTGCCACAGCAGCCGCCAACAGCAACGATGCCAAGACACGGGCCCGTCTTGAGCGCCAGCGGGCCCTGGCCGTCAAGGAGGTCGAGTACCTGCGCGCCCAGCTCAAGGCCTTTGACGCCGAGGACATGACCTTTCACCCGGGCCAGTTTGACCAGCAAAAGGCCGACCGCATCCAGCAGCTCGAAGAGCTGGTCGACCAGTACCGGAAAGAGGCCGAGGGTCTACAGAAAGAGCTCGCCGCCGTCGAGGCAGCTACTGCCAGATCAGCAGACCCAGCCTTGTCCACGCCAGTACGCGCTGGATCGAAGCGGCAGCGCTGGACGACGACAATGCCGCTGAAAACGGCAACGGCAGTGGCAACGAGAATGAGCAAGAGGTCGCCCAGCTTCTCCGCAGGACACGCAAGCTGCAAGACGAGCTGGCAGCAGCCCAGACGGAACGCCGCATTCTGACGACCGAGCTGGCCGTGACCCAAGAACAGCTGGCCGCCGAGAAAAAGGCCGCCGGCGTGCGGGTCCTGGCCCTGCGCTCCAACCCGACATCCGACTACGAGGCCGTCCAGCGGTCGACCCTGGCCGCCCTCAACAGGAAAACGCCGAGCTGCTGGCGCATATCCAGACCAACGCCTCTGCCGCCAAGGCAGCAACAAGCCACGCGCGCCCCTGTCGGCCCTCCCGGCTACCGCCACGCCGTCGCCGTTTACGACCGTCCCCATGTCGGTGCTGGCGGCGGCGCAGCGCGAAATCGCCGACGCGCAGGCCGAGACGGCGTCGGCGCAAAAGACCAGCCGCCGCCTCAAGGAGGTGTGGGCGTCCAAGTCGGCCGAGTTCAAGGAGGCCGTCGAGAGCACGCTGGCTGGCACGTGACGTTCATCCCCAACGGCAAGATGCGCGTCGAGAGCGTCTACTACCCGAGCACGACGGACGAGAACGAGAACAGCATTGTGTTTGACGGCGAGCGGGGCACGATGAAGGTGGGCGGCGGGCCGCGCAGCGCGTTTGCGCAGCGCATCGACGACCAGATCCGGTTCTGGGTGCGGGAGAAGGGCTGCATCCCGGGTTCCTGGCGGCGCTGACGCTCGAGTTCTGTGAAGAGCAGTCGCGGACAACGACCGTGACGACGGGCGGTAAAAGGCGTTGAGAGGGGCGAAGCGTGTAAATATAACTGGCGTTCACTTTTGCAATTTCAGGCGTATCTTGTTTGTCCAAAGGAGGGAGTGGGATGCGGCCGATGCTGTTTACCGGCCGTATATGTCGTATTTAGAGTAATTAACGGCACAGATGCAATTGTCATGGTCACGGCGTACGTCGTCTGTGCTCTGACTTGTATTATAATAAATATAACAAAACTATGGATTTGCGGCCAAGGATGTTTCTTGAGTGATCCTCGCTATGCCGAGGAAGAGAGGGCTGACACTACACAAAAAGAAGAACAGAAAACAAAAAGACGATACAAAATAGCGTGATGCAAAAGACAGAAAACAAAAACAAAACAAATATGGGATAGGGTACCAATAAACAAACAAAAAGCCAATAAAGCAAAGGGGGATAAAACAAAATGAGCCAAAATGGAGATGCAGAGTGCGGTTTGGAGGGACGAGAAATAGATACATGAGAGTTGGTGGAGGATACGCGAGAGAAAAAGGATAGCAAGTTTTCTTTATACAATGCGGGCCGAGCACACAAGGAAGGGCGTGCGCGCCTGGCCCTTTACTTGGACTCGTATTTGCCGCTGACAATCTGCTGCGCGCCCGGCACATCGACCCACAAAGGAATGCCGGCCGCACCATTAGTTGCCTTGGGGCTCGCCACCGTCTCGTCGGCAAAGGGGTCCTGCTCTTCTTCCTCTTCCTCGACTATGCTGGACGCTGGCTGCAGCCGGCTGACGCTGATGAGGCTGCTGCTGCTATCATCCGCCTGCTCCCAGCAGGCACCAGGTAGTCCCAGCGCACCTCGACGTGGCCCGGCTGGGGCTCGGCGCCCTGCTCGCCGATGATGCGGCAGATGAGCTTGGTCCAGGACTGCGAGAGGCTCACCTCGGCCATGCGCCAGTACACGATATGCTTCTCCTTGAGGTGGGTGCCCGTCGGCTTGGTCTGGCAGCCGCTCGCGCGCGCGCCCTCGTATGTCGCAATAAACACCACGTTGCGCAGCACGACGGGCTGGCCGTTCAGAGCAGACGCGAGACGGGACGACGGGTTGAGACGGTACTGCAAAATCAGGCCCAGCTTGTCGCCCGTGGGCTTCCACGCCGTCGTCAGCGCTATGGGGCAGTGCGCCACCAGAGCTGTGGCGCTGTCGGCGTGCGCGCGGAACGTGAAGCCGACCGTGGCCTTTTGCTGCAGGTGGCTCGTGTCAATGGTAAACTGGTCCGGCTGGTCGGTGTTGGCGACAAAGATCCGGTTGGGGCCAATGGCCTCGAGCGCAGGGAAGTTGTTAATGCGGATCGTCTCCGTCTCGCTGGCCTGCTTGCCGGTGCCGGCGGGAGCCGTGTACGAGAAAGCAACCTCACCCGATACCTTGACAGAGGTAACCTCGCCTTCGGCAAAGCTCGCCGAGACAGTCTCAATGATGGACGTGTTGAGGCCCGCGTTACCCGAGTCAATGTGTCTCAGTTGCGACAGCGCGTTCAACGACGTGGCCGAACGCACCGACTGCGTATCCGACGTGCCACCGGCCAGGCTGCTCTCGGACTGGCGAGTGCCGTCAGTGCCGACGGACGTGTGGGCGTGGCTGCCGAGCCATAGGTCGAGCCAAAGGTCGAGCTGCGCGACACGGTTGATGGCAGGCCTGTTGTCAGCGAGGACAGGGCGCCCATTGCTGGTACTGCCGAAGACGACGTCTCGGGCACAGACGGCGGTGCGGGGACATAGATCGTGTTCCGGACGTCGCGGCGGCCACGGACCGTTCCGCCCTTACGAGTCGGCATTCCGAGTTGCAGCGCGTTGGAGACGGTAGACAGTGCCGCCAGCTTGGCTTGCGGATCTTCCTCTTGCACGGGCTCCTTCTGGATGTTCAGCTTGAATGCCTGGTCGCCTTCGCCGAGCTGCTCGCCCGCAGAGGCGGCCGCGGCATCGCGCTGGGCCTGCGAGATTGGATCGTTGGCAGCGGCCGGCACAGAGTAGCCCTCGGCGTCGCGTGTTGGCTCGGTTCTGCTGCCCGCCGCGCCCTGCTGTTGCGAGGGGGCGGGCCTGGCGGCGCAGCCACACCAAAGATTTCGTCGACGCTCATGGTGTTTGAGCGTGTTGGAGTCGACCACGCTGACACCACGCCCGAGGCAGGGCCAGATCCGGCACCAGCACCGATACCACCGCTAGAGGCAGTTCCGCTCCGAGTTGGCGTGCCACTGATACCGTTAGTCGTGCCGTCTCTCTGCTGTTCTGGCGGCACATCGGGCATCTCGGCCAGCGAGCCCAAGCGTTGGCTGTGGGCCTGCTCGTTCAGGTTATTGTAGGACGAGCGTGGCGAGATGGCCGGTCCGTGGCTGCTTACGCTCAGGCGGTTGAACGGTCCCGACGAGCCCTTGGTAGCGTTCAGCTGACCAAACCCGCCGTGGACACTCTGCCGCCTGCGGCCCAGCAGCGTGCCAAGACGGCTGCGCAGCTTCTTCTCGGATTTTTGCTCGGGGGCGGTGGCGGCAGTGTTGCCTTTTCTGTGGCGGTCCCGCTCCGGCGCGGCTGCGAGGCCTGGCTCACACTGCCCCTAGGGGTGGTACTAGTAGGCCCCATCGACGAGGATAATGCGGATTCGTTGGTGGGCGTCCGTGGCGGATGCTGGAAGCTCGCGGGCTGTGAAGCAGCCGAGACGGCGGTGGAGGGCGGGTCCTGCGACTGCCGCGGCTGCTGCTGCTGCTGGGACTGTTGGGACTGCTGGGATTGTTGGGATTGCAGGGAAGCTGGCAGCTGGGGCACGGGTGGCGTTTGTGCGACACCGCCCGAGGCAGAGCCAGCGATGCTCGACTGGCGGGTGTTGGTGGCGCGGCGCTCGATACGCGGCCGGCCCTGGATGGTGTGCTGAGCAAAACCCTGAATCTCATCTTCGGTCCGGATCTCGAGGACCAGATTGAGCATAGCGTCTGCCGTCGTGCCGGTCCGGGCCGCCTGTTCGCACTCGTGTGTCTGCAGCTGCGTCATGACATCGCGCAGGTGGTTGACGCGCTTCTCGTCGAGGGCCTGCAGCGTCTCGAAGATGAAGGGCGCCTGGGCGTCCCACTGCTGCGTGGCGATCTCGAGGCGGTGCGAGGCGGTGTCAGCCTTGTGCGCGTTGGCCTTGCCGCTCTTCTTGCTGAGCTTGTCGGCCTGGGACCGGGCGTCGTCGAGCTCCTTGGCCATGCTCTGCAGGTTGTTGGAGATGGTGGTCATACTAGTCATGTCCTCCTTGGACTGAAACCGGCGCAGCGGGCCTCGACATCCGCTCGACGTTGGAGCTGAATTTGTGGTGCGACGTGGCCAGCGCATCAATGGAGCGGAGGAGCGAGTCCCACGACGGCTGGAAGACGCCCAGCTCGGCGCTGTTGGCGGGCACCCGGAAGGTCACGAGCTTCTTGAGGCTGGCCGCATACTGTTCTTCGATCCGCCGCCGTTCCTGTTGGTCAAGTCAGTAAATTTTTGGCATTCCGTGGTCCATGCCGGTGCCGGCTGTTGCTGCCAGCTGCTGCGAGTAGATGGGATGGGGACATGAGACGGCGAGCAAGGTTGGGCGTACCGCGAGAAAGTCTGCAATGTCCGAGTTTGACCTTGGCGATGTGTCGAACACGCTCTTGCAGGACCTGCACTGCTTGCGTAGGCGGGAGGTGGTCCTAGAGAGAAAGAGAGAGAGGAGAGTCAGCTCGATGCGGCTTGCGCCGGGAACGTCGGGAGCTGTCCTACCAGCATGGACGGGTACTCTGAGCGCGACAGGGCATCCATGGTGATGGAAAACGGTGCGGTTGTCGTGATGGAGCAAGGGGGTCGCCGGCGAGCCGGAGGTGTTGGATTGGATCGAGTTCAATGCCTTCTCCGAACAAACAAAAGGTGCGGTTGCGATGTGCTTTGCTGGGGGAAGCTTGCGACCGAGCCAAGGCTTTGCCAGGAGTGCCACAGAGAAGGTGCGAGAGAGGAAGGAGCAGACGACCACAGCGCAGGAAGGTGGGTGGCTGGTCCAATGGGCGTGCGGTTAAAGCGGGTCTCGGGCATTTCGCTGTCCGTCTCCATATTTTTCCACTGATGTCACGGGAGTCATTTGCCTGTTTGGGGCGCCAGGCGCGCTGTAGCTTCCCCATTTGATCGCAGCTTCGAGCTTTGCGCTGCCTCAATTGATTTGGAAGGAAAGAGCAGCCGGAGCCGCGCCACACCTTACCACGCTGTTCCTGTGAAGATGAGGAATCGACCAAAGAAGCGAGGCGCTAAATTTACAGCTTACAGCGGCTGCTTCGGTCAGCTACTACTGAGTATGAGTCCGTATTACAGGCAGTCCACGAGCTCCTAACAAGAGACAGCTTCATTCACATAAAGCGGGACCCTCGGATGTCGCTGACAGTGCACAATCCGCCCAAAGAACAGACCACCGGGTGCTCGGACAGGCAGCACAGGCGTCGGGTGTAGTCTAGAACGATCGTACCGTATCCCAGCGTTGTCCCAGCATCGTGATATTCCGGTCCGAAGCTTTATGCCGGCGTGTTCGAAGTACCCCGATTACTGCATATGCATATATCGGGGTCTGAAATACAGCACGACTATTGCCCCGTCAAGCAATGGAAAGGACAATACAGAATACAAATGTAAATGATGGACAAACCTTCAATAACGATTAACAAGATTGACTCTCAGACGAAGGTGGTAAACGCGGACATGGCGCCGTCACGCATCGCCTGGTTGGCCGTGGAATACCGAGCTACCCCAGACGTTGGTACCTGCCCGCTGTCCCTGCCGCGGTTCGCCACTAACACCAACAGGCGGAGGCAGCAGCCGCCAACCGATCAACTAATCGCGGCCACCGATTTCACCACCAACGTCCGCGTCAAAAGCACATCAGTCATTCACATATCTTGCAACGGCGTGTCGCCATTTTCAACTCCCACACATCACCACCAGACACGCCAGACTCCAGACTCCAGACTCGCCACACAATGCCTCTCTCCATCTCGTCCACCGAGGCCAGCGCCGCGCCTTCTTTGCCAAGCCGTACTTTGCCGTCGTCGGCGCATCCACGAACCAGGCAAAGTTTGGCTACAAAAGTGAGTTGCTCTCCCTGTCGAGCAAGTAGTTCAGATGGTGCACGTCGCTGACCGCCCAGTCTTTGCTTGGTATGCGTACCACGACCTGCCGGCGACGCCCATCAACCCCGGCTCGCCGGCCATTACCGTGGACGGCACGGCGCACACGACGCTGGCCAGCATCACGGCCCTGCCGCACCCGCAGGAGACGGCCTTGTCCGTGATCACGGCCGCCGGCCGTCACGCTTTACGGTCCTCGAGGAAGGCCGCTAAGATTGGCATCCGTCGGTGTGGCTGCAGCCGGGCACATGGACGACGCCGTGGTGGAGTTTGCCACGGCCAAGGGCAACTTTGCTGACGTCGTGGCGGGCGAGGGCGGCCGGGGTCACGATGGCTGGTGTGTGCTCGTCGACGGCGAGCGCGCTCTCAAGGCGAACGGTAAACTGTAAGACGGCGGGGAGGAGAACAGGACATCAGTGGCTCAAAATAATGAAATAAATATATTTGTGTATGGTATGTCTAAATGTGTCTATTTATGCTGGTCCAACATGCAAAGGCAAAAGCAGATGCAAAGTTGCTTTTTGATATACCCATATACCCCCAAGACTCCAAAGACTCATCTTTGGCTTCACCGCACAACCAAAATCAAAAGACACCCCGGCCTCGTCTACTCCGGGTCGATGCCGCGCCGCTTAAACTTCTCAGATCCCAGGAAGCTGATGGGGTTCCGGCACAGCGGGCACGAGTTCTGGTTGCTCGTCAGGAACCACTTGTACAGACACGACCGGTGGAACATGTTCTTGCAGGTGCCGCAGCGCTTCTCTCGGGCACACGCTTCTCTTCCGAGATGATCGAGTAGCAAATGGCGCACTCCGTCTGGCCCCAGCAGCGCGCCCAGCACGTTGCGGCGGAAAGTCGCCAGCCCCTCGACCAGGCTGCCGTTGGAAAAGGCAATCACGCCCTGCGTAATCATCAGCCAGCTCTGCCACTTTTTTCTCGTCACGGCCACCCGGTTGAGGCCGACGACGCTGACATTGTCAATGGGGTAGTTGGCGGGCAGGCGCAGGGCAATGGCCAGCATGAGCTCGTCCACCTCGTAGCCCGCCACGACCTCCGGGCACGCTTGTTTGTCTTGACCACCATTTCGTGGTCGTGGTCGTGGTCGCGCCGCCGCCACCAGCACCGCCACCACTCGTCGTCGGCGCGCCGTCGTCCTCCTGCGTCTGCGCCCACAGGGCCACATCGTCGAGGACATCCTCCACCACCAGCGCCGACACGTACTTGGCCGTCCAAGCCTCGACCGCGACCGTCGTCTGCTTGGTGCGGCAGGCCATGTACCAGGCCTTGAACTGGCCCGGCACGTACTTTGAGCAGCAGGTAGTACAGGTGCACGAGCAGGCGGTGCATGTGCTTCTCGTCGGACGCGGCCGACGCCTCGGCCGAGGCCAGGTCGTACGTCGTGATGCTCGCGCGGCCGGCCAGGCCCTCCCGGTCCAGGTTCAGCGGGCGGGCAGCCGAGTGGCCCAGCACGTCAAAGGCAAAGTTGAGCAGGGCTGCGGCATAGCTGCCCGTCGCGCCAGGTGCGTGGCATAGTCGGTGCGCAACTTTTTGCCGAGGCCGTGCTGAACGCGTCAAACACAAGCTGCCAGGCCAGCAAGTAGCCGCGTACGGGCGTCGGGAACGTGGTCAGGGCGTCGTCGGGGTAGGGCGTCGAGCGTGGGTGCGCCGAGCAGCAGCGAGACCAGCTCGTCGGGCAGGCGGGCCTCCTTCTTTTCCAGGATCGTGTCAAAGGAGAGCTGCTCCTGCAGGGCGGGCAGGGCGCGGTGCAGGAAACCGAAGCCGGCGGCCTGGATGTCGCGCGAATCCGACGCCACAAGCGTGTAGAGGTCGCTGGTGTCGCAGTCAGCAGACGCAGGGGCGTCTTGCCGGCCATGCGGCTCAGCAGCGCGTCGACAACGGTCTGGGCTGCGTCCGCGTAGCCGTAGCCGTTGACATTGACGTTGACGTTGACGAGGCGACTGGTGGGCGAGCGCCACCAGCAGCCGGCGCATACCCGTCCACTTGGCCTCGGAAAATAGTGCGAGAGCGTCCTCAAAGTCGTCGTTGGGCTCCTCAATAGACTCGAGCGTGCCCATGAGTTTCAGCGAGGCGTGGATGTAGGGGAGGTGCTCGTCCAGACGAGAACCCTTGGAGGCGGGCAGAAGCTGCCCGGTCCCAGAGGCTGATGCAGAACTTGATGCTGCGCTCCAGTGCGGGCCGTAAATGTCCTTGATGCACGGCAGCAGACGCTGCAGCGCCCGGCAGCTTTCCGCCGCAACGCGGGGGTCAAGATGGCGGTCCTCCTCGTCCTCTCCGTCGCTGGCATTGTCATCCCCTCCTCGTCTTCCTGCTAAACCACGACGTAATCTGCTTCACCGCAAACACCAGCCGGTTGTTGGCGGTCGGCAGCTGGCCGAGCTCGTAGACGCCCATGCACGCATTGAGCAGCACCAGCGTCTCGAGTGTTGGCTGCTTCTTGCTGGGAATCCGAGGGTTGGCACCGGCAATGTCGCTAATCAGGCGGTTGCAAAAGTTGGCCACGGACTTGCTGGCCGACAGCAGCTCGCCGTAGCCGCTCAGGAACGCAAGAGCACCCAGCGTCGTCGTTGTGGATCCCGTCTTCCACAGGTTCTGCGGACGAGATAGTCCTCGTCGGTCGTTGTTGAGAACGTGCGGTCCTCCATGCGCGTCTGCAGCAAGCCACTGAGGGCACGCGTCGTGTACACGGCCAGCGGCGCCGTGGGCTGCTGGGTCTGCTGCAGCATCGCGCTGACGAGGGCCTCGGACAGCGCAGACGACGCTGCATCATGGCGGCCCCCTGCCAGGACACCGGCCAACGTCGACCGGATCGCCGTGATCGACTCGTCGGCGGTTGCCAGCACCCACGGGTCCGTCAGATTGCCCCAGAGGCTGTGGGGGTCGTTGATGGCCACCTGGTCAGAGCCCAGCTGGGCCACGAGGTACAGGAGATACAGCAGCTCGACCTGGAATTCTTGCGGGAGCGCGGCATGGTGACACTGTCGGCTGCCAGCAGCTGCGTCGTGTAGGTAGCCATCCGTGCCGGAATGGAGTTGCCACTGCGATCACGGCTGACGGCCGCTGGTGGCTTCGGCGTGGCCTGGGCAGTGGGTTGCTGCTGCACCAGCAAATAGGCACCGCCGACGTCGCTTGCCAAGGCCAGCGATGGGTTGAGCGTGGTGCTCTGGAAAAAGGCCTGCATTGACTGCATCCAGACATTGGTGCTGGGGAACAGGTTCTCCCTGTCCTCGGCCGTGGCTGTCGGCGACCGCGCAATGGTGGCGGCCTGGTCCGCGAGCGTGTCAATGTCCAACACGTCGGGGCCGGCGGCGTCGAGGTTGTCCTGCACAATCTTGAGCAGACGCAAAGACTGGCCACCCTTTGTGCTGTTTGTGTCGCTGCCAGGACCACGGCCAGAGCCACTAACCGCCGTCAACCAGTGCACGCAGGGCATGCACCTTGGCCGACAGCACCGTATCGCGGATCTTGAGCATGCCCAGCAGCTTTGTCACCAGGGCCAGGTGCAGGTCCTCGTCGTCGGCCAGCAGCGCAGGCGTCTTGGCAGCAACAGTCTCAAGGGCTGTGAGCACGCTAGCGGTATCGGCGGCATCCGGTCTGCTGCCCAGAGAGCGGACAAGACTTGCAGCGAGCGTTTTTGCAGCAGCGGGTGCCAGGGCGTTGGATGTAAACACGGCACGGAACAGGTCCCAGCTGGCGAGCTTCCCCTGTGCGGTGGCCAGGCACGTGTCGGCCAGATATGTCTGAAGATCGTTGTTGCGCCGGCTGGTGGCGAGGCCACGTCGACGCGTCGGAAAGGAGCAGGGCCATGTTTTGAGCCGTGGCGTCGGCGTTGACGTCCTTTTTGTTAGCGAGAAGAAGGGAGACGATGGAGGCGTAGATGGACGTGTACTGGTCCTGGAACGCAGGGGTACGGGCCATGACACGAAGGCACGACAAGAACGAAGAAGCAGAGGGCGAGGCCAGGATCAGAGACAGTTGCTCTGTGTCGTCCGTGGGGAAGAGAGATGCAATCACGTCACGGCCGCCGGGGCTGTCCTGCAGCAGATGTGGCGCGTGGGCGAACGCTGCACTGACGACATCGGCGGCACCAAAGGGCTTGAAGTTGCGCTTCTGCAGCAGGCCGGCAGCGCTCTGCAGCATGGAGATAGTAGGCTGCTCGAGGACGTCCTCGACAAGGTTCGTGGCCGGGCCAGAAGACCCCCCTTCCGCAGTCTGCTGCTGCTGCTGCTGCTGCTGCTCCTGCTGCACGGACCGATGGATGGCGGCCACGAGCGAGAACCAGCGGTCGCCCTCGCGCGCAATCTCTTGCTGCGAGGCCTTGAACTCCTTGGACACTTCGGCAGCGAGTTGGCCATGCGCCCGGCAAACGCCGCTGGCCAGTTCGGTCCAGTACGCTCTTGCGACGCGACAACGTCGCATACGCCGGTCGCGCGACAAGAAGGGATGCGCTTGTGAGGATGGACACATGGGCGCCCGTGGCCCATGCGCGCCGCTGCCAGACGATGGTGTGGCAGATGTAGGGTTGAAGAAACGGTGGTAGAGGGGGTAGACGTTTGCCTCGATGAGCGCAAGCACGGCTCTCATCGGCGCGCTGACGAGGTCGATCAGCCTCCTGACCATTGACAAGATAGACGGTCCAGCCGGTCGATTGGCGGTTGCTCGGCCGGCTCTCCGTCACGGCCCTGCAAGGCCCTTGCGGAAAGATGCGAGGATATCAGAGGCTGCCTCGAACGGGAGGCTTTGTGGCCGGTATTTGACGCAAAACAAAGCGTCCAGCTGCGTCCAGAATTATGTGATGGCACGGCAGCCGATGCCGCCGTGCCCTGCGAGCCCTTTTCCACCAGCGGCTTCAGCCGTGTGAAGGGGTGCCCAGACTTTGACTCTTCCCCTCTTAACCAGATGTCCGGCTGCATTGTCGACAGCTTGTGCAGGACCTTGACGTAGTCGACAACGGACCCTGCCTGGCTCGTCTTGGGCGCGGTCTTCGGTCAGGAAGACCGCGTCAGCGGCGGTATATGCTGCGCATCGAGCAGCAGGCCTGCTCTTGTCTCGAGACACCGCGAGGAACAGCTCGTAGGTGACGCGCCGCACGTGGCTGTCGGGCGACAGCGCCGCACTCGTCCAGAGAGGGCCTCACGGCAAAGAACTCCGCATACGCGTCCTCCAGCGCCGCGGTGTCGGCCACGGCCAGCCGCGCACCAGCGCCAGCACCAGCGCCACGCTGCCGTACAGCACGCGGTAGTACTTGAGGTCCGCCTCGTCCTGCGTCGACGAGCGCATGTCGCTGAGGGTCGTGGGCCGTTTCCTGCAAGCGCCGCCGTCGCATACGCGAGGATCTGGGGCTGCAGCCGCTTCCAGAACAGCGTCGTCTTGTCGTCGGTCGTTCAGGAACGAGGCCAGGCCGCCGGCCGCCGCCTTGGCCACCGCCCGGTCGCGGTCGTAGGTGCCCGCCAGCCAGGGCCGGCACCTGTGGCAGATGCCGCTCCATGCGCTTGCGGGCCGACTGCATGAGGGCCAGCTGCAGCGATGTGGGCAAGCTCGCGCACCGGGCGGGCGTCGTCAATCGACAGGCGCGGGTAGCACTGCACCCATGCCTCCACACGCCGTCCTCGACGCCGCCGCCCTCTGCAAACGGTGTGCCTGCGTCTGTCACCAGCTCTTCCAGGCGGGGCTTGGTCGTGCTGTCCTTTTTGACAAGGTATTGAACGAGACGACGGCGTGCGCGTCCGCGAGGCCGGAGAGGTCCGCCCGCTCGGCCACGTAGGCCACCCGCTCTTGCTCTTGCCATTTTGAAGCCGCCAAAACCCCCTTGGCTGCCGAGGCAAGCCCACCGGTGCGCGAGGGCGGTGCTGTGGCCAAAGCACCTTGAGGCCACCCGCTTGGGTGGGGACACGCGGGCCGACCCCTGTGGTCTGCTCAGTTTGTGCGTCGGAAAAAGGAAAAATCGTGAAGGTCGTGGGAGCGTGCAGTGCTGGTTGGGAGCGACCGTTGGGTTGTGCGTCGAGGGGTAGAAGCCGCCGTGATGTTATCAAAAGGCCGTTGCGGCAGATGCTCACGAACGTTAAAAATTAACAAATGGTGGCGATGCTATCCGCAGCGTTATGCAGTACCTGCAGATCGCCATAGCGGGTGAAAACTTGCGTCACAGCCGCCAGTTCCCTTGTAATATGAGTCTTACAGGACACTTTCACGCTAGCGCACCCCAACTCTTTGCTCCGCCATGAGTCAAGGCGAGGAAAGAGGCGGCACGATGTGACCCCTTGCTGGAAGACCGGGGCAGGTGGTCACGTGCCCTGACTGTTTTTGAAGTCACGTGCCCCACTACCAATTGGCCAGTCGTACCGCCCTAAACTTAGCTCTAATGCCCCCTGCCCACTTGGGCCCGCCGTAGATCCTCTTTCTGGCCTAGAATTCATCGATCTATCGCCCCCAACAGACATCTAATCGACCAAGATTGGCAACTGTCTCAAGTAATTTCATGATCAAAATGTCATGAGCCCTGCCGCAACACCCAGGTGGCGTTGCGCCTTGGTGGCGCACCGCTTGGGGTGTTGGCGCCTTTGAAGGCGCTCGCACACACGTGCAGCCCGAGCCACCGAGCTTAGCAAAGATAAGAGGTCAAAAAGGAGGGCAAGAACTTAGTCTTGACACAATACTATTCGCCCTCGACTACTGATCATCTCGCCCCCCTGGCTGTGCCAACCCTATCATAACCAATCAATATATTTACGAGTTGCTTTATTAAATTGTATATTTTTTCCAAACAAGTACTGGTTTATAAAAAATCTTAAGACAGGACAAGTTCTGATTACCTGACTCTAACTTAAATACATAGAGAAAACTGTGCTTGTTTTTTTATATTTCTTTTAAAAAACAGTAATCATTTTTGTAAAAAAAAAAAAAGCATAAAAATGCTTTCCTGAATCATTTATACACCGCGTTCTGCATGGGCGGTCTTGAATCATATTATTAACAGTTACGTTAGTCTCTATTGACAATGGCCGAAAAGTGGTAATATGTTCCATGGACTGACTTTGTTTGCTGGGGAAGAATATGCGTCGGTGGAAACAGTTGTCTCTTTTGATCCGTTGGCGAACATCGGCCTCATGGGGCCCTGCGGGTGGTGGCATCTTGCGTGTAAGTGGGACAGGACGGATTCAGATCAACTGCCTACAGACTTTGATATTGTTGATCAAGGCTCTTCGTATTTGTTACCAAGTTCTTATAATCCTTTAATGTCTCGCTGTCTCAGCGCAGAATCAACGGCACGGGAAGAGGAAGAGGTAGACGGAAATGGAGAAAAGGACGAAAGGATAAAGAAGAAAGGCGCTGCAGAGGAAAAAAAACAGGGGAGAAGATCTAAATGTGAGAGTGGAAGTGGAAAGACAAAGTAGACACAAGACAAACCCCAAGGTATTTCGACATGTGTACGGCAGAGCAAGAACATAGCAGATTTCGAGACAGCCTACTGCCGAGGAAATGGGAGAGAGAAAGCGTGACTTGGGCGGCAGAGAGAGGCGATCCATCCGTTCAAAAGGGGTGCTGGATGCAAATGATCGATCCAGGGGTCGCCGTCGTGGTCGGGAGACAACCTGCTTTCGATGTTCATCGAGCCACCCAAGGGACCGAACCGCCAGACCCTGGGTTCAACACACATCGCGATGACAAATGCGGTATTACAGATACCATGAGCCAAATTCCATGGGATTAAGAGGTAAAAAGGTGTTTAACGAAAACTACAAAGCTCCAACGATATAGATTTGCCGTTGGGAAATGAAGAAAATTAGGAGAATAGGGAAAACAGGGGACCAGAACGGTTAAATTGTGGCATGTTTCATGTTTGACACGATAATTACGAACAGTTTTTTTGAGACATTTAAAGTATGAATCGTTTGGTGGCCGGACGTCTCCTCTGTCCAAGTTTCGTTGTAGATGTTGATTAAATCCATTGGCATCTCACTTCGGCTCAGGCATTTTCACCATACGTATTTTTAGGCACTCTTCACTTTTGTTCGCCGCGCCGATCCAGGACGGCACATCCGTGTTTTTCTCTGGATCTTTTCTGGATCCTTTTTTGGGTCTTTTCTGGATCTTTTCTGGGCCTTTATTACCGGGTCGACCATATTCTTACTCGCATGTGTTTGTGTCCTTCGTCGTGATCCTTCCCTTGGTAATCTTTCTCCACAACTGCCGTCCGTGGACATAAACGACGCAGAACAGCGCATCAGATGCAGGCCCGGGGCAATGAATCAGGGAAAATCAAACGGATGGCACGCTCGGCACGGTGATGGAAAGGACCGAAAAGGGAGTTGAAAAAATAAACAAAGGCAGCACAGAAAGGACCTGTTGAATAAGCACGTGCAGTGGCGATCTCCTGCAAGCGTTTCCTGATATATGTAAGTAATTCAGGTAATGTAAGAATCTTGCAATGTCCACATTTGGCGTACGGCAGGCCTCCGTTGCAAGGCCGTGCCGTCTCCGACAGAGTTGAACTGGATATTGAAAAAAAGGCACATGTTTTCTCAAACTGGGGCCTTCCAGTTGTGTATATGTACTCGTACACGCAGCATGTACGATACGGCCTGAAGAAGCCAGAAACCGGGAGCCGGCATGTGAAGTTTGGCCATGGCCAAATGACTTGAAGGGATAAGCAACATCGTTTTCGTTGACAGGAGATCAGCGATGTATGGGTGATGTCTATCACTTTGTTGGAAAACGTGCACACCCTTTCTCTTTTTGTCTCCTGTTTCCGGATGGAAGGCTTGTCTCGGCTGTCATCCTGAAAAACAAGTTTGTGTAGATTACTGTTCCATACCAATGCATATGCAGTAGAAAAACAGATGCCAGAAAGGCTGTTTGGTTGTGACGCAGCGAGCAGGAACAAGATATCCTTATGTTTATTTCTCAGTCGTTTAGGGTTCAAGGGCCTTCCCTCCCTCGCAACCCCCTGCACCTGCGCCCTTTCCCACTATTTCCAGCGGGCATTTCAGCGGGTGTGCACGCCCTTTTGTCCCCTGTTGTTGGCCCCTGGCCCTCTTCTCGTTGCCGCCCTGGAATGGGCAGGCAACACCGCCGATCATGGTGTGCTTCTTCGTCATAGGCCCAAGTAGCACCAAAGTGTGCCAGAGTTCCACGGCCTTGCGGCGCATCATTTCATAGAAATTCACTCCACGGACCTCACCGCAACGTGCATTAGAGGTAGAGGGGGACTGCAGCGCCAAGATACAAGGCTTTGCACTGGAGCCCACTCTTGTGCAGAAAGGCCAACGGAATGATAGAAACGACAAGAAAAATACACGCTTCTGAACTCGATGAGACAAAAGGGTAACTAAATCGCCCGTTTCCTTATCGGCTAGCTGTGCTGCGAAAAAGAAAGAAAACGAAAACGAAAACAAAGGGCGATCGTCGTTCCGGAAAGGCACGAGCAGAGAGGAACGGTAAACAGAACGATCTCCACAAACGAGAAAGAACGGAAAGACTCTAAAACAAGGCCCTTGACACGGTGATGCTATGGCGTCAATGTGTTTGCAAATGTAGAAAAGAGAAGCCGTTTGAGCATCGTCATGACGGGACTATCTTGACAAATCTTTTTTCTTCTTTTTTTCTTTTTTCCCCCTCTTTTTTCCCTCTCTATTTTCTCGTTCTGTTTTCTTCTTTTAACGTTGAGTTGTGTTGGGCCGTTGCATCATTTTCGTATTTCTCCGATAAAAGACTATTCAGGGTCCCCCTCTCGCCCCCCCTCCCTCTCGTTCCTTGTTTTCCGGCGTCTCCCCGGCCGACGTCACTGGCTCTCTCTGCCGTGCACTCCCGTCCCTGTCAAGGCCAAGCCGGCTCGGTATGGAAACGATTAGGCCTTTCGTCACTGTCCTTTTCAGAAAAACCACAGTAATAATAAGAAAATAAACCAAGTTAGGGAATAATGGTTCCTTGGATACTGGCCTGTTTCTGCATGCCTCGATGCTGCCAAACAATTACCGCTCTTTGCTGTACATGTACTTGTTCTGTAGGAGCAGCCGGCTTGCAGGTTGACATGCGCGATACTCCGGTCTGCAGAAAAGAGAGAAAGAAGGAGGAGAAAGTGCCCACAGATGTGTCCTGGTCGTCCCTTGCGGAGTACATGCAGAAATGCTCCGTCTTGCCGACCACTGACAGAGTCTTATTCCCCAAATTTTGTAAGATAATACGATATGCAATCGTCGTGAAATTGAATACCACGAAAGAAAAAGAGCCAGGGTCTGTTATCAAAGAAACGCCACTCGGCGCCATTTTTGTTCAGTAGCAGGCGCGAAAATAAGAAAGAAATGGGAGAAAAGCACAGCAGGACCGTCAAAGTGGGCGAACAATCAGCACCACAATGGAGCCCGGCTTTTGATATTGCAACTGAGCCATTATACATTGCCCCAGGCTTAGCTGTGCGAGACACGACGACAAAGGGTTGGCATCGTGAGCTTTTCGTGGCTTGTCCCTTTTTGTTCGTCTATTGTCCTTCTGTTTGTTCATTGCATCGTATGCGGGTCTTTTGCCCTTTGCCGAGGTGGCCCTTTTCTGTCTCATGCCTCTTTTACAGAGTATCGAGAATTGAAGGAACGGACGGCCCGGGTTGCGAGGCACAGGTGGCTGTCGTCTCCGAGAGTCAAAAGAGGGACTCGAGAGAAAGGCCGACTGGGTGAGTCCACTCACACCGCCGCTTTTCATGGAGTCTGTTTACCGGCCGCAGATTGTTTGCGATGCATTTCCTATGTAAGATACCAATTTTTCTGCATTCTTGCGGCCATCATTTCATCACAATGAGAATCCCCCTCAAAACCTAACCTCCACTATGACGTAACACCTTTCAGTCCAGGAACAAACGTGCGAAAAACCCCGCTGTATCTGTACTTGTGAGATATCCTGCAAGAGAACTACTGTATTCCGTATTCCAGCGGGTTCTGCGAGCAAAAGATAGCGGCCCAGTGGGTGGAGCCTGCTGCGCCCAGGGAGAAACAAACGCTGGGCGGGCAAACCGAGTGGGCCTTTAGTGGAGTCGCCATCCAGCAACCAATAGCGTGCACAAAGATAAGTGAAAGCCTGCTGAAAGGACGAGAGAAACGGGCGGCCGTCGTCATCGAAACACAGCGGCAAACTTCGGGTGGCTCTCGCAGTGTGCTGTGCTATGTCGTGTCGTCGATGCGCCCGCCCTGCAGGAGATAGCGCTGTGCGAGGGGCAGCTAGTGCGTGTTTCTGCCTCGTACTGTGGGCTAGCGGGCTGGGATATGCGGACTATTAGGCCCAAAGGAAACAGTGCGAGGACGTGCAGGCCGCCCGGCCGCTCCTGCCGTCGCCGTGGCACAGCATTGCCACGACGCAGGCAGGCAAGATATTGCTTTATACGAGTACGAGTAAGATTAAAAACCTTGTGAGATACCTGCCACAGGTAGGCTGTCAGTACAAGGCACGTGACATCAAATCACGTGCTGTGCCACGGACCCGTCGGCATCCCATATGAATACATTCGGCCTCAAGTCTTTTCATTTGATCGTGACATACTTGTAGGCGCTGTCCTGTCGCCAAGGGACGGAGCGGGGGGTTACAGGGGGGCTCCACTCATAAGGACAGTGCGAGAAGCTCGTCTCTGGAACACAAAACGTGAAGAAAGGACGACTGAAGTGCGCTGAGAGAGAAGGTTTCTCAGGTGGACCCACCAAGGGGCCGCTAGCGGGCATCGCCAAACAGAACCCACTGTTTCGGCCCCTTAGAGTGCTGGCTTGTGCTTTCAGTGAGCAGTTCCAGTGGCCAGTGGCTCCAGCGGCCAGCCGCCCGTGCTCCCTCACTGATTCTTCCCTATTCCTCCGATACGCCGTCGCTCCTTCCTCTCCCGACCCTGGTCGCTTGTCCCTTCCTCTTTCGGGAATTCCACAGATACTTACACCAGACTGGTGCACATCAATGTCAATGGCCAGTGTTTCGCCGTTTGGGAAACCCACTTTAAATTCACGACATCTTGGGGCGTTGGTTTCCTTGTTCCTTGTTCTTTTCTTTTCCTGACTTGATGTGCCAGGCTAAGGACGGGTCGCCCTGGTTGCTTTGTTAGTGTCGTTTCTGCTTGTACTTTCGTATCGTGTTGGTGGCTCTTTCTCTCCTTGTCCTTCTTGCCTGTCCTGGCTTGCTACTTGCCTTTTGTCCATCGTCCTTGCCTCCCGCTTCCTTCTTTCCTTTTCTATAAAGTTACCGTCTCGCCCCTTCGTTCCTTCCCAACTTTCCTTTCCCAGCATCAAACAGCCAGAATCCACTTCCCCAATCCTCATCCACCTTTCTCTTCTTCCTCCTTTTTCCTCTTGCAACAAGCACCTATACCAGGAGCATCTTGACGATCGTTCTCCATAGCATATCTATTCTCCACAACCACTCTCTATCTATACATCTGAGTCTCTCTCTCTACACGCACACCCCCCACATCTTCCACCATGGCGTCAAATAGCTCAACATACTCCAAAAAGGCTGTGCATTTTGGTGCCGGCAACATTGGCCGTGGCTTTGTGGCCTGCTTCCTGCACAACTCGGGCTTCGAGTTTCGTCTTTGCCGATGTCAACGGCGACATCATCGACCAGCTCAACAACAACAAGTCCTACAACGTCTACGAGGTCGGCTCGGACGGCACCACGGAGACCACCATCACCAACTACCGCGCCATCAAACTCCAGGACACATGAGGCCGAACTTAATAGCCGAGATTGCGTCTGCCGACCTGGTGACGTGCTCGGTTGGCCCCAACATCCTCAATTTCATTGCTCCCGTCATCGCCAAGGGCATTGATGCCCGTGACGTAGCTGCCCACCCGACGCCCATGGCCGTCATTGCCTGCGAGAACGCCATTGGCGCCACGGACACGGCTGGCCGAGTTCATCCGCAGTGCTACGGCCGAGGAGCGCCTGGCCGAGCATGACACGCGTGCCCGGTACGCGCAACTCAGCCATTGACCGCATCGTTCCTGCCCAGGATGTCGATGCTGGCCTGAGCGTCAAGCTCGAAGAAGTTCTTTGAGTGGATTGTCGAGCGCCAGCCGTTTGCCCCCAACACCCCGCCTGCCATTGAGGGCGTGCAGTGGGTGGACAACCTGGAGCCGTACATTGAGCGCAAGCTGTACACGGTGAACACAGGCCACGCCACGGCTGCCTACCACGGCTACAACCGTAAGAAGCCGCACCGTCCACGACGCGCTGCAGGACAAGCACATCCACAGGCACGTCCACCAGGCGCTTGAGGAGACGGCCAACCTCATCACGGAGAAGCAACGGCATTGACCGCGACGCCCAAGAGGCCTATGTGCGCAAGATTGTCTCGCGCATCATGCAACCCCTACCTCGAGGACTTTGTCGAGCGTGTCGGCCGCGCCCCTCTCCGCAAGCTCTCCCGCAAAGAGCGCTTCATCGGCCCCGCAGCCGAGCTGGCTAGCAAGGGCGAGCGCTGCTCGTACCTACTGGAGGCTGCTGAGATGGCTTTCCGCTTCAGAGAACGTCCGAGGGCGGACGACGAGTCCTTTGAGCTGGGCAAGATCATGGCTTCCGAGAAGCCCGAGGATGTCGTCCGCAAGGTGTGCGGCTTGACCGAGGACGAGGAGGTGTTTGACATGGTTGTTGACGTCGTCAAACGAGTTCAGGCCGATGCCTACGACGAGTAAAAAAAAGGTGTGGTTTTCTTCCGACTGAGAGTCAAGGAGGTGTTTGACCGCCTCTTTGATGTTGTCATAGAGCTCTTTTGACGCTGTCAAATTCTTTGTACTACATGTACTCTTTACTACTGGCGTTTGATTTCCTTTTCTTTTTCATCCCATTTCTACTGCTTTTTTTTTTTCAAACTTTGGGATCAGCGAATTGGGCAGGTTCCGCTGGAGGACATGGTAGTCTCTTTTCAGCATTTATACCGGGCATGCCTTTTGGCAGTGCATGTTAGACCTTTTTTTTACTGATTAGCGAAATGAATGACTAAGCGTTTCTACGACTTGTTTACTCTTTGCTCTTGCCTTGTGACCCTTGGTCAGTTGTCGTCATCGGGATAACTTCTTAACGTGCCATGTCGTCAAGGGTCAGTCAACACGACTTTCTCGCAAAACGGCGACCGACTTGACGAGTGATTCGAAGTTTCACGGTATAACTGCTTATATTTGGACATACATGGCTTGGCCTTTGACACAAGCATGTGACAAGCTGTCAGGGAGGGATATGACTGTGAAGACTGGCGGGCGGAACACACAGCATGTCGTGCGTTTGAAGAGGACGGATGACTTGCGTACTCCCTGCTCGAACGAATCAAATCGATTTTCAGAAACGGTATGAGTTCTATATCCAACCAATTAGGAGCCTTAATGTGAATAAACGTGGGGCCTTATATAGCCAATGAGAGAGACTCATGCTGGTGAGAAGATTCGGGGTGTGGCTGGCTGCACAGCCACATAACAGCCCAGCCACATATCATGCGTCGTACAGCTAATGCTCTGTCCCCACTTTTCTTGGTTGTCATGCTCCGGCGAATTAAAGCGATAAACCAGCTGCCTAGCTTCACCCTCTCCAGTCAACCTTGTCCAACATCACCATCAACCAACCCTCTTCCCTACATCCCTAGACTCCAGATCCCCTACGCATCTCTGTCCTCTCCTACGACACATCCTCCATCTCAAAATGGCTCTAGCACGGCAGATCAAGCTTCTGCTGACGTTTGGATCGCTGGCCTTGGCGAGTGTTGTGAGGAAGGCTGCTGATGACGGCGATGACGACGATACACCTCTTCCGCTTTGTGATCTGGCACGGTATGTGCTCCGCTAAAACATTTGTTTTTTTCTCTCCTTTTGGATGACAATGCTAACACGCCGAGGTCTCGGGGACAAACTTCGCGCCGATGGCCTGCGCCGAGGTCGGTGAGCTCGCCGAGTCGGTCAACCCCGGCACGCTTGTTTACTTTGCTCACCTCGGTGACAGCGCCAGCAGTGACCGGTTGCCACGTTTGTCGGTAACGTCACCGAGCAGGTCGCCCAGGTGTGCACCGACATCGCCGCCGATCCGATCCTGTCAACGGCACCTGCCATTGACGCGCTGGGCTTCAGCCAAGGTGGCCAGTTCTGAGGGCCTACGTCGAGCGCTGCAACAAGCCGCCCGTGCGGTCGCTCGTCACGTTTGGCTCGCAGCACAATGGCATTTCCGAGTTTGTCGAGTGCGGCAGCACCGATTTCGTGTGCCGTGCGGCCATGGCGATGCTGCGCGGCAACACGTGGTCGGGCTTTGTGCAGAGCCGGCTGGTGCCGCCCAGTACTTCCGGGATGCATCGACACCGGAAAAGTATGCCCGTACCTGGAGCACTCGAATTTCCTGGCCGACATCAACAACGAGCGTCCCTCGTCGCGCAACACGCAGTACCGCGACAACCTCGCCCAGCTGAGCAACTTTGCAATGTACCTGTTTGCCAACGACACGACGGCCATCCCCAAGGAGTCGGCGTGGTTCGCCGAGGTCAACGGTACCGAAGTGACACCGCTGCGCCAGCGTGCACTGTACAAGGAGGACTGGCTGGGTCTCAAGGCCATTGACGACAAGGGTGGTTTGCACTTCCGCACGGTGCCCGGCGAGCATATGCGCCTGCGCAGCGAGGATCTCCAGCAGGTGTTTTCCGAGTTCTTTGGGCCCTTTAACAAAAAGTTTCCGGCAGCCAAGGGGCGTCTATGAGGCTGTCAACGAGCTGTAGGCTGGAGCCGTTGACCGTCTCCGTGTCCTTGGCAGCGCCTTGTTGGCTTTCTCAACGAGCAATATCTTACCGGCTTGAACCTTGTCTCTGACGCTTCAAGCCGTGTGCTTTCTCCCTTGCCCTCCACAACAAGTACTAGTCTTTCGCTCTCGTGTCAGGGCAACATGCTTTTCGCTCCGAGAATCAGGTCGCTAACCTCGAGATCCCTATCGTCGGTACTGGGACCCTCCCGCACTCTCAAGCTTCGCCTCATCATTTCCAGGCCCCTTGTCCACAGAAAGTCTCCTGCCGCTCATACGTGCTCTTCCTCCAGTCGCACTTCTCCTTCCCCGTCTTCCCTACGTCCCACGCGCAGCTACCGCTGTCTCGGTAACGCTCCCAGGACGCTGGACGCCGCTACAGACGTCATTTCCGCGATTATCTCTGCCATTACGAGCCTCGCGAGTACACTCTCGAGCATTCCGTCCAGCATCGCCTCAGCCATTGGAGATATCCTTGTTTGGGCCTTTGTTATCGGTCTCTTTGTTTTTAACGGTATTTTCTTTTTGATCATGTTCTTGTGCATGTTGTGTTTCCCAGGCTCGTGGTACATGCCTGCGTCTGGTGTTTTGTCTCTTGTGTAACGATAGCCTAGAATGATACCTTTGATTTTAATTTTGCGAACAATACAAGTACTTTGTCTTCCTGCCCGCTTGTGAACACATTGTGCACATGTGCTTATTTGCAAGGCTTGTCGATTTACTCGGACTGGAACGATAATATACAGGACGCATCTTAAAAATAACAACAGCGACTATATAAATAAATAAATAAAAGATGCAAGGGAGGGGGCCACGGCGAGGCGTGCACAAGACACGAAACCTTGGACCGTAAGGGATAGTTGCAACAAAACATCACCACTACTAACAGCTATACCTCGTCCTGCTTGGCAAGTCTCCCCGTTTAGTCCTCCTTCGCGGCGTCCTTCTGTGCCTGGGCTTCCTTGTGCTTGCGCATCGTGTCCAGGTAGATCTTGAGCTTCTGTAGGCCAAACATCCGATACGCGCCAGCATCTAAGATCCACTCGCCCAGGATCGTGCCCAGCCACACCAGCGTGGACATGCCGCCGCACCAGAACCAGTCGCGCCGCCCCATCCACGCGCGCAGGAACAGCGGCACCTCGGGCCGCAGCGCATTGGCCACAACTTTCTGTGCAAAGACGGGCGTCTCCATGGTCTGGTTGTTCTGGCTGTACACCTGGCGCTTTGCGTACAGATCCGCCACGGGCTCGTACAGGCTGCCCGCAACGAGCGGGTGCACCGTGTTGGCAATGTTGGAGCGCACGGTGCCGGCCATGACGACGGTGACGCGGACGCCAAAGGGCCGCAGCTCCTGGCGCAGGCAGCGCGAGTAGGAGACGATGGCGCCCTTGCTGGCGCAGTAGGACGAGCCGAAAACGTAGGGGTCGCGGCCGACAAGGAGGCAATGTTGATAATGAGGCCGCGGGCGTTGATCAGCAGCGAGACAAAGGCCTTGCACATGGCCATGACGCCAAACACGTTGGTTTCAAAGGTGGCGCGGATCTCGTCAATGTCCAGGTCCGTGGCCGGCACGGTGTGCGTGCGGCCGCTGTCAACAGGGCAGCGTGAGCAAGTTGAAGCTGGATGAGTCCCAATTTCGCAACGTAGGGGGAGAGCAAACATACGCATTGTTGACGAGGAAGTCGAGACGGCCGCCGGTGAGCTTGGACACTTCCTCCTTGCACTGCGCAATGGACTCCTGACTGGTCACGTCGAGGGCGACCGTAGCCATGCCCTTGGCGGCAAGCTCCTCGAGGACCTCGCGGCGGCGCGCAGAGGCAATAACAAAGACGCCTGTTGCCGTGGAGGAGCATATGTTAGCTGTGCTGGCCATGGATGCAATGATTGTTATCCGCGGTGACGGGCTGGTGGTCGTGTTTGAGGGCGAGGCCGTGAGACGAATAGAACAAGTACACGGCGTTGCGACATCACCAACCTTTCGACTGGAACTCCTTGGCTATGGCATGGCCAATGCCACCTGGCGTGCAGCTGTTTCAGCGGCGCCACACGGCCCTGTTGTCAGTCTCCTTCTTTACGATGCTTGGGTCAATATTCCCTTTGGGGAGACATACCCAGTGATCAGGACAGACTTCTGCCCAGCGCGAATCGTAACTTCAGACATGTTGGTGGTCGTGGCATGTGCGCTTGTAGGTTGCTGCAGGTAGTTGTAGGATGGGTGTGTTGGGTTTGTAATGACGGGCTTGGGCGTAGGAATACGGTCGAATGCTGAGGTGGAAGTAGATGCTGGAAAGACAGAAGATGGATTGGAGACTGGGAAGAATAGCAGGAAGTTGCGACGAATATTCTCTTCTATTTAGGAAAGAACAAAGTACCCCGTTGGGTTGCAGTTACCCCGACCTGGGACCTGGAGGAAGGAGCTACAGGAGAAAGCGATGGCCTTTCAGGTAGTTCGGCGCAGTTCGCATTCTCTCCCTAGCGCACATGCTACGCCCGCAGTGTCGATCGCCGAGGCACAGGCATCTCGTGCAAATAGACAGTGGTTCCACTTTATTTTCCAGCCCTTCAAGGCAGCCGGTGAACAGAACACGGACGGAATCTACGCCTTATCCGTGCCCCTAACAGTCTTACGAGTACGGGCACGGGTTTTGTTAAATTCGAGTTTCCATCCCGGGCCGAATAACATGTGCCCGGGACGGAGTTGACGCGGAAAGTAGAAAAACAAAAGCAATTCGTCTTCACGTAGGGGTTTCCATGACGTCGATTTTAAGATCTCACGGCGGTATTTAGTGTCCGAGCTGTAGAGCAAGATAACATATCTTACTGTGTGTAAATGGTAAGACGTATTGCCTTTTCAAAACCTGATTTTTTTTCACATATATTATGGTTCTTCCAGATTGAGACCAAGAAGGCAAGGTCAACCAGGAGCCCAGTAAGCAGGAACAGCTGCAAAAGGTCGTCGCCAGGACTGTGACCAGAGGAAGCAGCCAAGGCCATTGGTGAGCATACAGGGAGAGTAAACATGGTATGCATAGCTGTGGTGCGTGAATGCTGTCCGCGGTGGCTGGGCTTTGCTTAAGGTTGAGCAAGGCAAACAGGAACTTCCAGAACACGGACGGCAGGCATCTCGTTGGCCTTGTCTTGCGAACCTGTGACGTGATATCTTCGTCAGTGTTTTATTTTTTATTGCTTCTGTTGAGTGGTCAGGTCTCGAGACACACGAGGAGGGGTTAGAACATATCTCCATCAACACAGGCTACGGCAGCAGCAGCAGGACAAGGAGCCGGCGTCCCTTCTCCGCTTCTTACCCAGAGAGGGAGGCTCCCGGAGTCTGAAGTAGCCGGAGAACTCGGGAGATCGCCGACGCCGGCGTGAAACGACCTGCACACCACGGACCTTATTTCACTTCTCTCTTCTATTTGTTTGATATTAACAACAACATAGCGTACTGTAACGTTTTATATTTTGCCGCCCCCTCTGACGGAACACCAAGGAGACCAAAATATGACGCTCGTCCTCTTTGGCACAGACATACGATACAGACGATGGGAGCAAAGCCTCATGCCGAAGACGAGAGAAAGTAATGTACTTTGAATAGTGACATGTGACATGTGACATGTACACGAAGTAGAGAGCCGACCAGAGTATTAAAAACGACCAGATGAAATGCAAACAGAAAAACACACGCCGACGCCTCTGGCTATGCAACACGAACAAATGAAGAAAAACAAACACCACGTCACCACAACAACGGGATGGTGGCATTTGCCGTGATTTGAAAAAAAAAATATGATTTTGATCAATTGACCAACTATGGTGTGCGAGGGCGCTTCCAGTAGTATTGCTGCAAGGAAATCGGTGTTAGTCATTTAGGCTCAAACAGGCACTAGTTCGCGACTAGAACCAACGTCACAGCATCCCTCCCAGATTGTTCAAACATACCTTGTGCTGCTTGCGACAATTCCGCAAGCTCGGCTTCCGCAGCCCGTCAACCACCGACCGCCGCGACACATCGTCATCCATGTCCGAGACATAGTAGTACTCGCTCTCGAGCGCCTTACCCGCGGCATCCTTGCCTGGCGCTTGATCACGCCCACGCACGCCGTGCCCTCAATGATGAGCCGGAGGCCCTCGGGCGTCAGATCGCGGCGCTCTTCGGCCGGCAGGTTGTTCATAATCGTCGACAACGGGCTGGACGATAGCCGCGAGAACGCAAGCTGGTTGATCAGGTGGTTCCGCACTGTCTCGATATCCACGTTGCTGCTAATCTGCACAGGGCTCGCGGGAGCCGCAACGGTGATGCCGAGACCAACACCCTCGGCAGACCGATCAGGCGACCGATCCACCGCCACCTCCTTTTGGGGCCCGGTGCTGCTCTAGGCGTTGTTGGTCTTGTCGAAGACCCCTTGACATGGATCGAGTCGCCTTCACGTGCGGCGTCGCCAGAAACATCAGAAACAAACGAGGTCATGGAGCTCTCGGCCGACGAAATCCGGCTCAACGGCGGGCGGACAACCTTGGGGCTGTTGGTCGAGAAGGAGGCAAGACGGTCGGAGAGGTTGGCGCCAAAGGGACCAAACGAGTGCACAATCGGATCGTTTTCCTCATCCGGGTCATCGTCTGCGTCAAACATCGTTCTGGCTGTTGTCGTTGGCATCGTCGTCTGAGTGGATGTCGCTGAGATCACTCGAGAAGCTGTCCACCAATTCGGTCGCAAAGCTCACACCCGCATTCGCGTCCTGCTTCGGCAGCTCCGGCTCGTCGTCGCCGCTGGCATCCTCATAGATCTGGATCGCAGCACCGCTGTTGTCATCGTCTTCGTCTTCGCTGCCCATGTGCTGGGAAAGCAATGCCTGCAGACTGGCACCGGAGATAGGAACACCCACCGGTGTTGGGCTTTCGGGCGAGGCAATACGAGCTGCTCGCCGGAGCGGGCTGGACTGCAGGGCCGAACCACCGGGCGCACCGGGCGCACCACCGCGGTTGTTTTGCCGGCTCGCCATCCGTGCAGACTGTGGGGAGTCCCAAGATGAGTCGGACAGGGTTGCGAGCGAGTCTGAACTGCTCCGCTTCGGCCACTGGATACGGACACGCGCATCCTGCACGTCAAGCATAAGCTCTGCGTTTTCGGTCTCGCTAGTAAAGGTGTCGCCCTTGCTGAGGTCCCATGTCCGGCCCTGGCAGTGCAGCTTCAGTCCGTTCCAGCCGCAGCATATGATCTCGACCTTGTTCGGCTCCAGGGGATCCGCAGAGGGACATATCGTGCCTTGGCGTGGACGCGGCTGATCAAGCGATTGGCCGAGAGCTGGTAATGTGACGAGTTGCTTGACCGGCCCATAAGCAACGTCTCGCCGTTCTCGTTCAGCTCGATCGAGGGCACAATGCACAGCGGTGTACGTTCCGAGGCTGCAGACAGGGTTCGTTGCAGGGCTGGCCGCGCAGCAACGCGTGCTGGTGGTGACGAGGACATGATGCCGGTGCTGGACGTCGGCACGGGCGTGGGATATTTCGCATAGGCATTTTTGGACGTCAGGCTGGACGTGTTGCCCCGGGCCTTCTTGACCAGACGGGGCAGGCCGGGTGAGGAGGAGAGGGGCTCAAAGGCCGGCAGGAGGAAGGGGCCGGGCGTTTGACGCCGGCGACCTGGGGGAGAGAAGGCTCAGAGGCCTTGCTCCCAAAAGGAGAGTCCATTGGGAAAGGGCCAGGTAGGGTCTACACGGAGGTGATCGTGGGAGATATCACCGACTTGGCCAGACATGAACGAGGAAGAAGAGGGAAGCAGATGCAGGGGAAACGGGCGAGGGACTAGCGAAGAGTGAGGAAGCTCCAGTGAGGCAAACAAAGGAAAGAGGTCGATCCAGGCTGGCCACGAGCGTCGAGAAAAAAAAATACGTTGAATTTCGGTCGCGTTCTCGAAAAGAGATTTTTGGTGGGGATTTTTGTTGTCGTGGAATGTTCGTGGGCGCTGTGTGCGTGTATATGCTGCACCGCGTCGGTTATGTAAGTCGAGGAGTTGAGTCGATGAGAGGCGAGCGGTGATATCGTGGGGAACACAGGCAGGCTTTGTTCTCGAGCGTCGCAAACGCAGATGCACAGAAAATAAAAACGGTCGTCAAGAAAGAGGCCAACATAGACGGCCAGGTCGAGGTTTGGGCGGGAAGGAGGAGGACAGAGAAAATATGAGAAGGGAGGTTTCGCTATTTAAGACGCGGTCAGTCGTTCTTACCCTGTGGAGTGGGAACGACGCGCGAGAAGCTCGTTACAGCCCGAAGAGGAAAGCGCGTTGGCGTTTTGGCGCGGTGTCTCCAGCGCGGCAGGCGCATGTGGCAGTGACAGGGCTGTGGCGTTTGGCTTTTTAGGGCGGGGTTTGGGGGTGGCTACAGGGGAGCTACAGCCCTTGGACGCGTCGCTTTAGTGGGATTCTCGCTAACGATTAGCGCTTGTATACGCCTACACGAGACGCTTACAGCGCACGCGTACTGCTGTAGTTATGTAGTAAGACTCAGCTCTTTGGTTGACAGACTGAGCTGTCGACCTGCTCAAAACCACTCGTGTAAGCGGCGATGATATATACTGTATATTGTGTCGCGTGAGTATCACGAATGCATGCCTGCCAGGAACAAGGTGTCGTGGTATTGCTTGTCTTGTACCTTTGTCGACGAGCAAGTTATATTCTTTCTGTTGCGTTTTGCAGGACATGCGCTTCTCGTTCTTTCCTGTTTCGCCACTTTGTGCTTCGTAGTTTTCTCCTCTTTGCCCAATTCGTCAACCAAGGAAACCGCGCATGGATGGTGGTGCCTTCCTGAAGCAGGAGTAAAGCGCGTCAGACCCACCTGCCCGCCAGCCCATACGGAGTACAGAGAGGACAATCCGAGTGAGAATGCAAATGTCCCCCTTTTAGCCGCCCTCACCCGATGCACCCTGCGCTGTCGCGTTCTGAATGGCTCGGTCGTCGATTTTTGGCACTTTTATGCCAGAAGCGCCAGAGGGCGGTAGCGGCCCGAGAAGCTCGCCCGCATTGAAACTTTGTCCCTCTGGCCAGCCCAGGTAAGACATTGCATTGCAGGCCGGTCTGCAGTTGCCCAACAGTACTCTAGATCTAGCTGCGATTGTGGCCAAGGAAAGAGCATACCGGATTGCTTCCTTCCTCTCTTGTAAGTGGAAGCCGCAGTCTACAATTAGGAAGGCACGCGGTCACGAAACGGCGAAAGTAAACAACGTACACGCAAAGCGAAATCGACATCGCAATACCCGATATATTCTGCGTATCCTGCAAATAGAGTTTCAAAAGGCTGGGAAGATCGCGAAAATACCTCCCGAGGGAAAGAAAAGGGAGGCTTCGAGAAGGGATGGATTTCAATTAAACCTGCATTCCTGTCGCCCTCATGTCTTGGATCACGCATTGCGGGACCAACGGTCGCGTGGATCGTGATCTCAACCGAGGCCGAGACCGCCTTTTGTTTCGCTGGACGTGCTGCAACATTTGGGTCCACTGTAGTACTCCGTAATTAGGTGAGGCTGGGAGTGGGTTTTTGTCTTTGCTTTTGACCGCCTTCCGGCAGAATTTGCGGCAGAAAAAAAGTTGATACACCGCCGCCAGAAAAAACAGAGAACCCTTCGCCTCTTGATTTTCTCTGTAGGATCCACTCTCTAAAAAAAAGTTGGAATTCGAAGCTGCTCTTGTACAAACTCTCGTTGATTGCACGCTTTTGAAGAAGACGACGAAGCGCATTTTCTACATACACACTCTTTATCCACAGCCATGGCCGAGACAAAAGCCGTCACAAGAGCGGACACGCTCCCCGAGTCCAAGGTCGATCCCGCACAGGTACGAATACGGAAAGAGAGGGTGGTGGAAGGAGACACTGAAGGAGAAGGAGCAAACGACAACAAACGAAGGCATCCAAAAGTGAAGAAAAGTGAAGAATTTTTTTATTAAAAAAAGCTAACATGTCCCTCCAGACACTGATCGCCACCAAGTCGCTTCTTGCGTACATCAAAAAGTCGCTGAGGACGAGACAACCAAGACGGGCAAACGCAACCTGCTCGCTGCCGACGACGAGGACGCGGCCGGCGGCTCAGGCGTCGCCGAGACGCCCATTTGGCTGACGGTCAGCACGAAGCGCCACATTATCGACTCGAGCCGCCTGCAGCCCAACACGATCCGCGTGCCCCATGCGCTCAACAAGGACGACGACACGACAATTTGCCTCATCACGGCCGACCCCAGCGCGCCTACAAGGACATTGTCGCCAGCGAGGCGTTCCCCGCACCGCTCCGCAAGCGCATCACCCGCGTCATCGATGTGGCGCACCTCGCAAAAAGTTCAAGTCGTACGAGGCGCAGCGCAAGCTGTTTGCCGAGCACGACCTGTTCCTGGGCGACGACCGCATCATCAACCGCCTGCCAAGGTGCTCGGCAAGACGTTTTACAAGACGACGGTGAAGCGCGCCATCCCCGTCGTGCTGGCCAAGCGCCGGCCGCGCGGCGCGGACGGCAAGCGCGCCAAGGCGCCCAAGAAGAAGGCCCCGCCAAGACGGTGGACGGCGACGCCACGCTGTCGGCCGAGGATCAGGCGGCGGCCGTGGCCGAGGCGATGGCGTCGGCACGCACGCCCGAGCAGATTGCGGCCGAGATTGAAAAGGCCATTGGCTCGGCGGTGGTGCACCTGTCAGCGTCGGAGAGCACGTCGGTCAAGGTGGGCCTCGCGGGCTGGCCGGCGGCGCACGTGGCGGCCAACGTGGAGGCGGTGGCGCGTGAGGTGGTGGGCAAGTACGTGCCACAGAAGTGGAACAGCGTCAAGTCCATCTTTCTCAAGGGCCCGCGCACGATGGCGTTGCCGATCTGGCAGACGGACGAGCTGTGGCTGGAGGGCAGCAAGGACGTGCTCAAGACGGGCTCGAGCGAGCTCAAGGCGTACGAGGAGCGCCAGGCGGCAAGCGCGAGAAGGCCAATGTGGGCAAGAAGCGCAAGGCTCTGACGGACGGCACCGGCGCGGCCGCCAAGGAGGAGGCTACCGAGGAGAAGGCTGCTCCCGCGACTAAGAAGGGCAAGGCAGCAGCGGCTCCCGCAAAGGAGGCTGCTGCCCGGCCGGCCAAGAAGGCCAAGCAGGCGCCGGAGAGCAACGACAGCAGCCTGGACAAGCAGATTGCGGCCAGCAAGGAGAAGCTGCGGAAGCAGAAGGCTGCCGCCAAGAAGGCAATGGGTATCTAATGTGTGTGGTAGGGCGTCTACAGTTGTACTGTTTCAAAGTGCTGGTCTCTTTTGTCCCCGTCTTGTTTACGTTTTTGCATTCCGCATTTTGTCTTTTGTCTTTTCTGCGTCTACAATTTTATTTTCTGCTGGCGTTTTGGGGCGTGCTTAGACTAGGATGAGGCACTGACACTACAAATCAAAAGTACCCGATTCTTGTTTTTACCCAAACTGCATTTACTATTTAATTTGTCAACTGTGAACTATAAGCTTAAAACGGGCTTTAGAACTTGTCTCTTGCCCTCACTTCTTGCCCTCGCCAAAGAGCTCGGCCTGCGTGTCGTACGTGTACTTGAGGTCCAGGTGCCAGTACGGCGCCGTGTCCACCTTGGCCGTCAGCCACGCCGCGTCGACCGCGTCCAGAATCTCCTGCGGCAGGGGTCCTTCTCCAGGTCCTTGAGGTTCGACTCGAGGTGCTCGTAGCTCGACGCGCCAATGATGATGCCGTCGTTGTACTGCTTGCCCTCAATGTTCAGCGCGCTGTGGTGCTTGAGCCAGCGCAGCGCAATCTCAATCATGGTGGTGTTGTGCTTGGCGGCCACCTCGCGCAGCTCGTCAATGGCGGAAAATGTACCGTTACGCCAGTAGCGGGCGCGCGACGCGCCCTTGTTGAACTTGTCCGAGTAGCGGCCCTCGGCAGGGATGTCCTTGTCGGCGGTGCTGGTGATCTTGCCAGACAGCAGGCCGCCGGCAATGGGGTTGTAGACGACCACGTCCAGGCCGTAGCGGCGGCAGGCCGGGATCAGCTCGGCCTCGATGCTGCGCAGGATGACGTTGTACATGCCCTGGTAGATGGAGGGCCGCACCCAGCCATTGTACTTGCAGGTCAGGGCCACCTCGGCGACCTCAAAGGCCGTGAAGTTGCTGAGGCCCAGGCGCTTGAACTTGCCGGCCTTGTGGAGCTTGTCGACGGCCTCGAGGGTCTCGGCGAAGGGAACGCTGCGATCCTAGAGAAGACGTCGAGAAGACTCCAAAGAGCTTTTAGAGGGGGGAGGGGAAGAGGAAGGGGAAGGAAAGAAGAAAGTGGCCGTCAACGTACAGCAGCATGGAGGTAGAGAATCTGCATGGAATCGGTTGTCAGTTTCATGTTCATCTTGTGCGTCATCATCCAGAACAGCATCCTACTCACATCGACACTGTCGGTGCCAGCTCCTTCAGACTCGTCTCGAAAAGCTCCGTGATCGACTCCGCCTTGTGGATGCCCGGTTGGAAAGGGTAGACCTTGGTGGCCAGCTTCAGGCCGCGCTCCTTCCAGCCGGCCTTGCGCGTATGGCCCTCCTGCAGGCCGCCGACATAGATGCGCGCCGTGTCGACCTCGTCGTAGCCGTACGACTGGAACAGGTCCAGGGCCTTTTTGAAGTCATCGAGGTCCGTAACCCGGGCACCCTTCTCGGTGTCGGGCCGTAGGTCATCAGACCAAAGGATGATGCGTGCGTTCGGCATGTTGGTGGTGTCAGGGAGGGGTGCTCAAACGGGGAGTGGATGATGGTTGATTCAGGCCATTTGAGAGGGACAAAAGGTCAGTTACGCATCACGAATGAGCAGAGGGCATTTATATAGTTTTGGGGGGTCACAGCTGCCGCCTCCGCTCAACGGAGGTAAAGCTGCTCTGCCCCGCAATGCAGGTGCTGAATCGCGCCTTCATCGTTGTGGTGTTGCGTCAACCTAGTCCAAGATGGATGTAGGTGGTGTAAACTCCGTTAACAACGGAGAAGCGGCACACCATGCGGCAATGCAGGCCGGCTGTTCAGTGCGATTGGTCCCAGCGAGAGAACGCAGGTCCAGGGGCTGGAAACGGCTGGCGTCCACTAAAAATGCGTCAAAGGTGCTGGACTAACACGCCTAATCACAACAATGCAAAACGGAACAGACGTCAAGCGATAATTTTTAATCATAATTCCAAGTTTTTCTTTTCGTCAAAAAAATTGTTTGCAGCCAGTGATGTAATAACTACCAGATAACATGAAATTATTTGATTTCTTGTGTTATTTAAAGAAAAGTAACTTGATTTTTTTTTAAAAAAAAGGGAAAAAAACACCACCCAAATAACATTTCTATATATTGAATCCCAGACCAACTTACACTTAAATTCTTAAATCCCAGTCTTATTGTTCATGCAAGCCACCGTTATGCAGAGCCACCAACACCATCAATGATCTACTATGTACCGAAGTTGCGGAAATTTGTCTAGCCATAAGCTAGACAATTTCACGACATGTATCGACTCCATAATTAGATGTAAACATTGTGAGTCATCGTCCATATCGCCAGCAGCACGTACAGGCGGATATCTATTCTTCTTTAAGCTGGGCGGACACACGTAGATATTATAGTCTGGGCTTCTGTGTACATCTTGTCATGTATTCCTGGCCAGGGCAGGGAATCAAATGCATATGGGCATTGGCAAGCAAAATGGTTGCTACTCGATCATTTTTAAAAAGCAACAACGACAACAAGTAAATGTCATTTGGCGATGTCCTCTTGTGAAAGAGCTCAACGTTTTCAACTGTCTGGGTATAAAAAAGAAACAAAAATGTGAGAGAAGCTATGAATCGGCAACAACAAGCAAATTCTGAAACGAAAGGCACGCCCGTATGCAATGTGAAAATGACAGGCTTGAAGTACAAACGACGGGCAAGAACAAGCAAGAAAAAGAAGACGCAGACCGACCACAGCCTAGACGAGCTGCACCTTGAGGCCACATTAGCAGAGGATCACAGAGGCGGCCTGCTGTAGAGAAGGCGCCAAGCTCGGCAACATTGGCATGGATTGTTGATGTAAAGACAGCAGCGGAAACAATGGCGGGTGGGAGGTGTACTCGCCTTGTTTCGTGCGTTACGATGGCGCCCGAGGAGTCCAGATTCGAGAACCGGAAGAGAAGAAATAAAAGAGATGACAGAAACTTTTCAGATAAGTGATGCTACGATGGGCGGTTTCTCAATAAAGAGCTTTAAAAAGGTTTGCAGTTGCAAACCTAGTGCCACTTACTGCCTTTTGTGGATCCAATGGCCGTTTTCTGGCTTTCTGGGCAAAATGAATAAAAATAAAAATGAAATAAACAAGCACGATCGTCTGCACTTTTGACCATAAACAAGCGACTGTAAAAGAGGACCCGAATCGACACGAAGAGTGATTCTGTTTGCAAAACGATGGCAATGTCGCGGGCAGCATGGGTTTCTTGTGACTGATGACCGTGGGCTTATACGATACGTGCGACTTATTAAACGGTATTGTATATTCACACAGTCCTACCCATAGCTGACCAAAAAAGACTGGCCGTAGATATGCTGCACTTATTCTTTTTAATATTTTTAAAACCATTCTGACTTTATCTTTTCCTTCAGTCCACACCAAGGAATCCAAGAAACGATGCTTTCGAAAAAGGTGCCGTTTTCTGCGTCTCTGACTGTGCAACCAAAGTGTCTAAATCAAGAAAGCAAATTATAAAAGAGAACTACGAAAAGAGAAACGAGGTTGCTGCCCAACGTAGAGCTTCATGGAGCCTATGCCCTGTGACGAAAAGCAAACAAGCAGCAAATCAAAATACAGTGCTAGAACTGTGAAAGACCCTGCCTGATGCGTTCCCACTTGACTGTTTCCCGCATATAGCAGGGTTACATTATCCCCAGTTATTGCTGACGGGCTGCTGCGGCTGGCTGTAAAAGGGGCGGTATCAACGTCCATTCTCGGCGAGGAGCAGCTCAAGCTTGCCCCTCAGCAGCTGAAAAGAAAACACGACAGCAAACAATTGAACAATTGTGGATTCACCCCGGCGCGGCTGAAAGTGGCAGACAAGCACGAAAAATGTCTGCATAAAATAGCAAATCCATAAAAAGTGTCATGGAAACTAGAATGATACCAAGTGACCGCACTCTCTTGACGTCTTGATGTTTGACGTTGTAGAAACGCAAGTCTTCCTCAACTCTCCCCCTCCCAAAGCCATCTCTTGACATGCCAAGCCAGAACCGGCTCAGATCTGCAAGAGACAGGCTCCTTTCCTTCTTCTCCGCCTCCTTTGTCCTTCATCTCAAGAGGGCATCGTCCAAAATGGGAGACGCCCTTCTTGCCTCGCTCAAGGCAGCCAAGAGCGCACTTGAAGCCCAGATAGTCCATCGCCCGGCTACCGAACACGAGTGGACCGACCCCGACGACATTCCTGCCGCACGGTCCGCCCCATTGCCCCAGCTGTTCCGGCAGGAGACGATGCCGTCACGACCCTGACCAGCATACCGGCGGTGCCTCTTGATGTTGCCATGTATGGAGACAAACTATGCGGCACGTGCAAAAACTCGAGATCACAAAGGAACGGTTCTTTGTGCTGCCCGGCAACAAAGAGTACGGCGAATTTAGTCAGCAGGACAGCGACATAACGGACCTCGGCCCCATTGCGGCCATTGGCGAGCGCACGTCCTGCCCGCTGTGCCGCCTCGTCTACGTGGCCATCGGCGCTAAAATGTTGCCGACAGAGGAGGACGGTCTGGCAGTGCACGCCTCCTGCTACTGGGCCACGGACGGGCGGCGGGACCTGCAGAGCCCGTGGATAAACGCGTCGGCCATCCGCGTCCTGAGGCTCTATGCGCACACGCCGGGCAACACGCACTTGCAGACACAGGGCTTCGTATCGCCACAGATCACCATGTTGTGCAACGACGCGCCCGAGGAACCGTACCCGGGCGCGCTGCCCGACGTCAAGGAGTACTTTGTGCGGCTCCGCAAACCGGGCAGCATCGACTTTGACCGGGTGCGCCGCTGGATCGGGCTGTGCAACAAGCAACCACACGCACACGTGCCGGACCAACCCGATGCTGGAGCTCGACGCGGCGCTCAAGGGCAGCGACCACAAGCACCCGGCCGATGTTGCTGCCCGAGTTCCGGTGCATTGATGTCGCGCGCATGTGTCTGGCCCTGGTGCCGGCGGGAACGCCATACGCGGCGTTGAGCTATGTCTGGGGCCGGCGGTCGTTTTTTTGCACGCTGCGGGCAAACGTCAAAGAGCTCGAGCAGCCGGGATCCCTCGCTCTCCTCAGCGACCACCTGCCCCAGACCATCCAGGATGCACTGTGCGTGGCCCGTGAGGTCGGACAGGCATACCTGTGGATCGACACCTTGTGCATTGTGCAGGACGATAACGAGTTAAAGGGGGCCACCATCAAAAGGATGGACATGGTGTACTGTGCAGCCGACCTGGTGATTATTGCCGCAGGCTCACCGCATGCCTATGCCGGCATCGCCGGTGTGCGGCCCGGTGGAGTAGCCGGCCGGCCACGCCAGGCAGTCGAGCAGGTGGCACCGGGACTTCGACTGGCTGCCAATGAGCACTGGCAAGACGGCATCAAGGATGCGTCGTACTACCAGCGCGGCTGGACGCTGCAAGAGAATTACTTTGCTTGGCGATCGCTCGTGTTTATCAACGGCACCGTTGTGTTCCGCTGTGCGGGTGCAGATGCCTGGGAGGAACACATTCCCGAGTCCACGACGGAGATCTATGCCATCAACGTGCAAGCATCCAGAGCCGCCAGACGTGCCGAAGAGCTCAACGACATTGGCTCCATGGAGCAGTTTATGAACGCGTACTCGGAGTGCATCCTGTCGTTTGGATCGGACCTGTACAATGCGTTTGCCGGGATGGCCCGCCAGCTCATGGTCCAGTACAACACAGACCTCTGCCACGGGATGCCCACGCGCTTCTTCGACTGGCATCTGCTGTGGGAGCCGCAGAACGAGACACACCATGTACGCTGCCAAGGCAGTGTGGCAACCGGGATGGCCGTGGTCCCAGCTGGTCCTGGTCGGGGTGGACAGGTGGTGCCGTGTTTGCGCATATCTGGGACTGGTACACTAGCGACATTGGCATGGTCAGCCACGCAATTCGAAAGCGGACGTGGATTGTGTGGTACCAGCGCAAGTCCACCGCTCGTCCCGATGCACGCATCTTGTACGACACCATGAAAGACCACGATGCAGAAGACGACAGCGACGGCAGTGCGGGCCACCACTATGGATCGCGTAATCTGTACGGAGAGCGAGTCAAGACCAAGCACCGCTTTCCGGGCTAGATTGCTCCCGACGGAAACCAACGCCGGTTTGTCTTTCCGAGCTGTGGCCTTCCGCTGACCACACCGACGACAAACAACCAGTGACATGGCCGCCAAAGTACATCCCCGACACGCTGGGTGCACATCCGGGCTCTGGCTTCTTGCAGTTCTGGACTGTGTCCATCCTCTTGCAGGTGGGTGAGCCGGTCAAGAAAGACGTCGATGCTGACCGACGCGACGGCGATCATGTCCGTCTCGGCATCTTTGGTCGCAGTGGAACGCAGATCAGCTTCGTTTATGTCGAGCCGGACTGGGTCAAGAGCCAGGAGGAGACAAACGGCGGTGGGAAGCTGCCTCAGGACCCGAGAGTTCATTCTCTTGTGTGAGGCGCGCGACGAGAGAGCGCCAGGCAACGGCAACCCCGACAAGCACAAGAAAGGGTGGAAATATGCCATGATGATGCTTGAGTGGGTGACGCCAGGTGCTGGTGGGAAGCATAGCCGGACAGAATCAGCGGTGGTCACAGGGACAGATAGGCCCCCGGCAGGATGGCGAAGCGCCTGTCGGGCCTGGTCTGCCTATGCAGAGCGTGTAGCCATCGCGTGCATTGGCTTTGGAGACCTGGGCGAGAGCATTGGGTGACGGTCCTGTGTGGAAAGAGATCATACTGGGCTGAGAACTGTCAATTTTCAAGAAAAGAAAATGGTCATGGTGTTTATTAGATGGAGACGGAGAGGCTTTTGTCCAAGAATGCCTGACGCCGGAAATCATATCAAGATACGAATGGACTGCTGAATGAACAGGAAATGGGAAAATAAATGCAACAAAATGTTATCCAAACGCCCGAGAGTGGTGACTCTTCCAAAAATGCCAAAGTGGCTCATAAAACGCCAGAAATGTAAAATAAAATGCTCGCGGGCCGTGCTCACGGTCCGAGCCAGAGGCCAGAAGCACTGCCGTCAACTCACAACCGCTCCGGTCGCCGGATGCACAGTCCCGCGACGTAAATGTGCAGAAACCGCACGCTCGCCAGCACCAGCCGCTTCCAGTCGGCCAGCTCCGACGCACACCGCGGCGCGTGCACCAAGATGTACTGGATGCTGCCCATGCGCGTGTCGTCATTGCCGTCGCCGTCGTCAAACACGGGCAGCGGCAGCCGCTCAGCCCAGCCGCACTCGACGGCTTTCGCAGCGTCGCCAATGACAGGACCATGTGTGCACTGCCGTCCGCATGCAGGTGCATGTGCTCGCCCTGCGTGGGCAGCAGCCACTGGGGCAGCGTCGGCGTTCGGGCACGTCGACAAAGATGCCCTTGACGGGCTGTTCGCCGCTGTGCTGCCCGCAGACGAGGGCCGCAGGCGGACCGTGTCGTGGTTGGCCCAGACGGTGGACTTGACAAAGTCAGCCATGTCGAAGCGCATGCGTTCCCATGTCGTTGTCAACGGGTCGGGCAGTACGGGTACGTCCACGGTGGGAGGGGGTGTGCTCGTGTTGTGTGTAGTGAACGTCGAGGTCGTGGTCGTGCCGTGGCCGTGGCCGTGTCGTGATAATGTGCGTCAGGTGAATGTCTTTTGCGAGACGATCGGTGGCCGTCGGCATCAAGGGACGTGTGCGCCAGGCAAGCGGCCGGCGGTCGAGGAAGCTGGTCAGGTTGTGCGGGGAATGGCGTAGAAATCAGCCGCGGCATCGTCGTCGTCCTCGTGGTGATCGTCGTCGAGGAGCGATCGACGAGGAAGCTGTCATTGCTGCTGCTGAAGCTGCTGCTGGGACTGCTCTTGCCGGCGTTGCGTGCCGACGCAGCAAACAATGGCGAGGAGACCGATGGTGCCGCCATGTTGGATGTGTTTGGGAGTTGTGTTGTGGTTGGTGGTGGTGTGAACGAGGGTGTCGGTGGGCACGTAGATTGTTGATGGAGGAATGTGAACGATGACGAGAAGAGGTGGGAAACAGCCGAGTGATATACGGAACACCGGCGGCCCACTTGTTCCTTCCTTGACGGGCCGAGACAAATGAAATGGGAAGGAAACAGGAGACGAACCAAGGAGAGGAAGGAAGGAAAAGTAGGCGGAAGCAGGTCCTTTTTCTGACCAAAAAGAGGAGGAGAGGAAGGCGCAGCGTGGGGGTGAGATGGGCAGGTTCTAATAATTACTGGGCAAAAGGCCCCAGAAAGCGCCGGGCCGCGCGAACCCCCACTTGGTCAGTGAGTATTAGGCACAGTGGCCTTATGTCCGAGCCGTCTTAGATGCGTTTTGTGGTTGCGTTTTGGCGTGTTCTTGCCTGGGCTCGGTGATAACCTGCGCCCGCCGTCCGCAGCGCTCCGCGCTGCTGCCTACGTGCAGTGGACGTGAGACAGAATTTGTCCGGGCTTTGGGCAGGAAAGGGAAAGGCGAGAAAAACGCCGACTCACGACCTAGTTGTACGCCCTTGCCGTCGTTCTCGTTTCGGGGCTCGGAGTCGGCGCGATGCGTTTGACTCTCTGTGGCTAGAGCACTGTAAAATAAGAAAAATAACAAAGACCAGAATCGGGGTTTGCAGGGTCCGTATGACGTTGATTGGCGTTGGTTTCTTCCCTTTTCTTGACCCTCTTCGAGTCATCTGAAGTTGCCTCGGAACATTCGTGGACAGCCTCCCGTTTGCTGCTGGAATGTCAGGGGAGAGTCAACAACGACAGGGCTGGGTATCTGCCGGCATGTAATTGGTTCTTTTCATTCCATCAGTTGTAATGGGATACGTTAGACAGGCCGACGAAACGGACAGATCCGCCTGATGGATAACGTCGTATAAAATGATACACTTTCCTAGGATGACGTGATTTGTTCATGACTTGAAAAGATCTCATAGGTCGTCAAAAGGACGTCGTAACATATACTCATAATTATCCCGTCCTCATTTCAGGTGCAAAAAGTCTTTTTGCCGGCTTGCGCTGGCGCAGCCCCCAGACATCCCATGTGCGTTCATACGGATTGATGTAGTCAGAAAGATTGAGCAGTACGCTGTTTTGCCAATTGCGGCCACTGGAGTCTCCGGTGTCAGCGAAGCCCGCCAAACCCAAAAAGTCGAGTACTTCCTGCACCGCATCTGGATCGTTCTCTCCAGGCTCAATGTATTCGTACACAATGGCGTGGTACTCGAGGCCGTTGCCTTTCTCGTCGTTGCCAAACTCAAACTCCCACTGATCCTTGGGTGTTATGTACACACGACGTGGGGAACATGGCTCGGCAATCCTTGAAGCATTTTGCCTCCCAATTTTAAGCCACCATAACACTGGCGCAAGCGTGGCACCGACAGAACCGGCACGACCTCCATGTTTGTGCTCTTGCTGCCCATCTATGGGCCTCGTCGACTTTATTCCGGCTTTCCGTGGAAAAGGCACAGACATTGTCCACCGCGTCGAGCCACGTTTGCGGGTTTTTCATCAGCAGCGGCGGCTTCCCTTCTGCATTGCCTGCCGAACGGACTCCTCCATCATCTGGAGAAAGGCTGCATTTCGAGACTCGTCTGCGGCGGAAAGCCCCAGTCATAATGTATTTTCGTTTTCCGAAACTCTGTCGTTAGAAGTGCATCCGTCTTCGTTTCTTCGGGATTGGCTTGTGACTCACCACTTTTAGCACAAATGGCCCCGTCTCGCCGAAATTAACCACCCAGCAGTAGCCATCGTGGCCGGTCCCGATTTCACGGTTGAAGGAGAAGGTGGAAAGATCAAAGGCGCACTTGCGAAGCTTGGGAAGGCAAAATCCTTGCCGGTGCAGCCTGGTGGGCCACTCATCAAAGCATCATCACAGTACGGCCAGAAATAGGCCCTCCTTTTGAAATCCTTTTCTTCGCGCGAAACAGACATGGTGCGGTGGGTGTTCGTTGTTGAGTTCATCTCCCAGGAATGGCGAGGACAGGCTGTGAGTTGGCAGCCTAGCTGGACCGGGAGAAAACTTAATCCGCCCCTGCCTGTTAACTTCTCGTTATTTCGTATGGGAGGAGAGGGAGACACAATTTTATTGACAGATATCAAAACCCTATAAATACATATACATATATATTATATACTGAACTCCTTGCACAGACACGCCGACCTCCCCAACCACATGCCGTCGTTATCGCGTGCCCTCCTTTAGCATGCAGCGATCAGAGCAAACGAGTTGATTGTCATGTTAATGGGCGTGTCGACGACGAGCACGCACGTCATGGAGGTCGCGGCCGCCGATGCGGAAAAAGACAAAGTTATAGCCCAGGTCCGTGTCCTCGGGGTAGGTGGGAAGGCCCCATGTAAAAGGGGCTCCAGCCGCTGGAGTGGATCGCGTTGCGGCCGTGCAGGAAATGTAGTTGTGGCTGCCCGTGTTCGCCTCGGGCTCGTCGCTGCCCAGCTGGTACATGAAGCGTAAGGAGTAGGATGTGCCCGCCGTGGTGGCCAGCGTGCGCGTGATTGTGGCCGCCGTCCAGGGGACCGTTGCCGTTGCCGGTGGGCAGCTCCCGCATCAAGAGATTGACGCAGGAGCCGTCGGGGTAGTCGGTTGGCATTGTTCATGCACGTGGCGGGGAAACTGACGGCCAGCTGGTTCGATGGAGGAGTACTGCCAGATATTGGCGTAGCTGACGCCGGTGATGCGGTCGGCGAGGGAGTTTGTGATTGCATGGCGCGACGTAGGGCGATGGCGACGACGACGCGCTGGACGAGGAAGACAAGGCAGACGAGACAGGCTTCGATGGCTTGCAAACAGATGCCTCGACGGCCGAAGCTTGCCAGAAGACAGAGGAGGGAAGAGAGGCGCATGTTGGATGTGGGACAAGGAGGAGGATGACGTGAACAAAAGAAAGAGACGACAAAAGAGCTGCGAACTTGGAGTTTATGTAGAAATCGCAGGCCACAATAAAAACATGACACTAAAAAATATTGGAGCAGAAACGATAGCTGCCAGAGTGATATCCCAATTGGGAAGTAACCCTGGAATATTGATCTACTAGCAGGAGTTTATTCTCGTGGCGATGCTAGCGGCGGCCCTAGCCTTGGCATCCGTTGTTCTCGCCTTGTGGAGTAACGGACTGAGAATAAATATTATTTTTAACCGTGTCGAGGATACCCGTTTACGAATGCATCTCATGTCCTTCGCCTGTCCCCATCAAGGACATGTCGCTGGCACACTTTATATCACTGTCGGATGTTGACCCCCAGGAGATGAAAAAAAATAAAGTGTTCTTACGGGGTATATACGTGCAAAAAAAAGAACAAAAATAGGTCCACCAGCGAGTCCTCTCACATGTTGATGACGGTGTCCCAGTCGGGCAGGAACTGGATGTCTGCCATGAACAGATCCAGCGATGAAAACATGTCCTGGTCGGCCTGGCCCGTACTGGGCATGTCGAGTCCTGTCCTAGGTCCGTCCCTGTAAAGAAGCCCTCGGAGACACCAGGTGGCCGGTCCACAGGAGGCGGTGCCTCGAAGGGCACTGACAGCTGCTGTGCAAATGTGCTGTCTCCTGCCTGAACCGCGCCAGTGACAGCCAGCTTGGCCTGTTCCTCGCGCACCACGGCAGCCTGCTGGCGCAGCCGGTGCAGATAGCTTCCAGATGCTGCCGTCGTTCGTCGGCCTCTTCATCGTGGCCGTGCAGCTGGAGCGTGCTGGGGAACAACTCGTCGACGAGGGCCCAGGCCAGCTCTGCCACGGCCTGTGTCTCGGCACGACCTCCCTCGGGCGGCAGCAGAGGCACCGCAAGACATAGGCCAGGGCGTACCACTGCGTGTAGGTGCCAAAGAACCAGGCAAAGGGGGTGGAGGCGCTGTCGTGCAGCAAAGCGCGGCTGCTGTCCAGCGCTGCACAGGCCAGATGGAACGACACGGTTTGAGGATGGCGGGCTCTCTCTTCTCGATGGGGACGTCGCCAGACCCGCCCCTCCGCTGCAGGATGATCTCCTCCCGCAGCTGGAGGACAAACTCCATCTTCTTGACGGCCGTGCCCATGTGCTGAAATGGCCATGCGCTGCAGGTCGGTTGCCGGCGACGACAACCCATCAAGACTGACACTAAACCGGGCCTGAACGGACCGTGCCGGGTCACGGATGATCTTTCGCTTCTCGCGGATGCTCGTCAGCGGGTCGGACGGCACTGCTATCGGTGTTGTTCCTC